>JAFFST010044920.1:70400-82570 GCA_022414735.1 Noturus placidus | reverse complement strand
AATTGTTCCTAAATTTCTTTGGGTCTCGGCATGATGTGTAGCTAAGGATCTTCTGGTGGACCTTACTGTGTCAAGCAGCTCCTATTTAAGTGATGCCTTGATTGTGAACAGGTGTGGCAATAATCAGGCCTGGGTGTGGCTAGAGAAATTGAACTCAGGTGTGGACAACCACAGTTATAGTAAGGGGGGCAATCACTTTTTCACACAGGGCCATGATGGTTTGGATTTTTTTTTCACCTTTAATAATAAACACCTTCATTTACAAATTGCATTTTGTGTTTACTTGTGTTGTCCTTGACTATTGTTTAAATTGGTTTGATGTTCCGAAACACTTAAGTGTGACAAACATGCAAAGGAACAGGAAATGAGGAAGGGGGCAAACACTTTTTCACACCACTGTAAATTATCTGTAGTGTGTAAATGATTGTGGCACTCCATCCAGGGTGTCCCCCACCTTATGCCCGAAGTTCCCCTGACCCTGTGTAGGATAAGTGGTAAATGGATAGATGGATGATAGAGAACAGGCTGAAAACCATGGAAGTATTCCTGTAATGGATATTTAATCTACTTTAATTAGTTCCATTTATAGAATTGGAATAGATACAAACCACAAATAAGAATGTATACCATATTATATGTTAAACAACATATTATGGCTAGTTTTGTTAATTTAAACTTCTTCCTCTTTCCCTCTTTTTCTCCATTAGAGATCAGGAACAGATGAAGCAGGTGTGTGTGTTTGGGTTTGAGAGAGAGAGAGAGAGAGAGTGTGATTGGATGTGTTGAATTATTGGGAATGGCTGAGGCTGCACTGAGGTGCGGTGGTGTAGAGTTTCAGAAGGGTGTCCTCTCTCCTCTCTCCGAGGGGATGACAGAGACAAGCTTTCCCCCCTGCCTCCACACGGCTGTGCTGTGGACTGCTGTTAGCATCAACCACAACTCAACTCTCCCTCCTGCTGATTCAGGATCAGCTCCACACTCTTACATGTCACTTTTTAAAATTGTTCGAGGGACTTATACTGACTGAACAACAGGGGAAAAGTTTGATCATGTATGAGAAAGACAGATAGACAGATAGAGATCAGTGATTCTGAAAATAAAGTCTATGCAAATGACTGTTTTGATTTTGATTATTTTTAACCTCTGACGCATTATAAGTTACCTTCTAATTGTATTAACATGCTATAGATAAAACTGTATGAATTTCACAGGTCGCTGAATAAATGCATGTCATGTATGGCATACTTTATTTTCACATTTTTTTTTTATTTGTACACTTTTACTAATGCAGTTTAATAAACTAGTACATCATGTGTTTTAAAAATGATATTACATGCAAGTAGTTCATTTCCAGCAGTCACTTACTGGAGTATGTTGGTGAGTTCTATGGTACACTGCATTTTCTCCTTGTAGTGAGCATGTATAGGGAATAGATGGACTGTGGTTAGCCTAAATGAAAGAAAAAAAACAACATAAATGGTATTGGAAAGGTGTCGAGAGATGAACCGGAAATATGAACAATATCCAAAAGATATTCCCTCATTTAGTGCTTTGATGACTGTGGTGATGATTGTTCGAGCTCTGGGTAACACTTTACTCCAGAATCTTCCAAAGATGTTCAACTGAATTAAGATCTGATTACTGTTATGGTCATAGTATATGATTGGCATCATTTTCATCCTTATCATTCTAGTCAGTGAGATCTTGTGCTCTGTGAATAGGGGAGGAGTCATCCATGAAGAGACCACTCCCATCAGGATAGAAACGTTTCATCATAGGATAAAGGTGATCAGTCAGAAGAACTTTGTATTGATTTGCAGTCAGCATTTCCTCTAAGAGGAAAAGTGGACACAAACCATGCCAGAAAATAATGTCACCCACAGCATAACAGCGCCACCGGGTTTAACTTTAATTTGTCAGCCATCTCTAGCTACATATTACCAGTGTCAATAAAACATTGCTGTGGTTAAATAAATAAATAAATAATGAAATAAATAAATAAAGAAAGAATCTGACACTTATGAAAAAATTATGATATTACCTTCTCTTGAGTTTCTTTGCTTTAGGAAGTGACACAGTTTTCACTTTTCATAGTTTATGAAATATAAATGTTTAGTACTTCTGTCCATGGCAGTATAACAGTATAAGCTCATTAATATTTAAATGTGTTTGAATACAAACAATTAATATTCAATTGTTTCTTTCTTTCTTTTTTGTTAAAAATGTCAAAAAAATATGATCTACAGCAGGGATTTTTTGCACTCTGTAATACTTTCCCTCAGGAATGTGTGGTCTTGGTCTAAAATTGTTCTCTTAAGGACATATCATAAGCACCTACTCCCTTCTCCTCTGCTTTTAGTGCATTGATCACATGATGGATTTGTACTGGTCAGAGCACAGTTTGATTCATTTTTTTTACGTGCAAGGACCATGTCTCATCTGCAAATGCCTTTCATATCCAAATGCACATCATGCATTTTTCAAATTGACATCAGAGGAGAAGCACAATATTTAGATGGCAGGTGGCAGATTTTTTTATCCTGCATTCATTAAACAGTATGTGATCTTTTATTTTTATTATTTATTTTTTTTTTGGAGCATGATATAGTCTTTTGTGGCAAGATTTGTTTTAACATATGTGCAAAAACAGATGTCAGGATGTCAGACTGTAAATAAATTATCTTCATATTAAAATTAATGCACTGCATCACTTTCATTTTAATTAATGGTTAAATAACAACAACAACAACAATAATAATAATAATAATAATAATAATAATAATAACAGCAACAACAACAATAATAATAATCATAATAATAATACTACTACTACTACTACTACTACTAATAATAATAATAATAATAATAATAATAATAATAATAATAATAATAATAATGTACAATAAAATTTACAATATAAGCAATACAGTACCAGCAACTGAGTAGGAAGATTTTCCACACCCAGAATAATACATGATCTAATAGCTGCTGCAGGCTTATACACATGCTGTAATGTGAAGGCTTTGAACAGTAAACATGATGAGTATTTAGAGTATTACATATGTATAGAAACACCACTATATGCTGCATGCGCGCTTTTTATCCAGTTCACACTGTCGAATTTGATCTTTGGTCTGCTTTGATGTGCTTGTGGTCAGTGTGTGGGTTCGTCTCATTGAAGATGATTCATGTTCGATATATAAATGACAGTTCACGCTCCGAGAGTTACCCCAGCCCTCTGTTTTTTATTCTCTCTCTTTATCTCTCTTTCACACATGTTCACTGGTTCATAAACGTGCTCTCTCTCTCTCTCTCTCTCTCTATCTCTTTCTCTCTTCTCTCCCTCCCGCACTGTTGCTTCACTTACCTCAGTTTATGTTTTTCTTTTCTTCTTTGCATCTTTTAATTCAGCTTAGTGGAAAAAGTTTCATGGATTAGTTTAGGAAAACACAGAAATAAAATGAGAGATGAAATGACCAGTAACATATGTCCACTATCCAGTTCCACAGTAGCATCAGGGTAATTCCAATATATTGTTGAACTTTGTCTTCTCTAAACATTGTCATAAGTTTAAAACATTTATTTGGCTTTACACTGTATGACTTATGGCCTTACATTGGACATAAGTTAAGATCAGTGCTGGATAATTCCATCTCAAGTGGTCCAATACTGGGTGATCATCTGTTTGGCATTGCAAAATCACAAGCTTTTTAATTTTTATTTTACTTGGTTTAATGACAATGGCCATCATTGTGTCATGGCACAAAACAACTTTTGGTTATACAGCTGTTTAGGTAAATGTTAATATCTCGGCTCAGGATGGTCCTAGCTCCTTGGAACAAAAACTGATCTCTAGACATTACAAGGTATATGTACATATATAAACATTTTGCACATTCATGTTCCTTAGACTTAAACTTAAGTCCAACTGTAATGCTCAACATTTCTCACAGTTCCACTTTTAGGATCAATGCATAATTAGAAGGGTTCGAGACTCAGTCTTAATTTTGAATGGGAAACCTAGGTAAGCATAGTGTCCATGCAAAACATTTCAGGTTTGTGCATTTAAAAGAAAAAATTCCCTCACTTTTTGGCTGAATATCTCTGGTGGTGGTCCAAATACAAACAATGAACTTTTGACTGAAATAAGTCCTCTATAGTAGCATTGTGCTGTAATTTATTATGAGTTTGAGATTGGAGGTAAACTCTGCAGGACAGTGGACCTTGAGGGACAGATTTGTCTAGTACCAGCTTGATCTATACAGTTGGTATGCCTGAATAGATTTTATCCAAATACGGAATTACCGTGTTCAGCTGGGTGTTTTACAAATGAACAGTGTCATAAACAGAGCTGTGGTGTTGTTTCTCCTGTGATGAAAGCATTAAGTGACTTAATGATTTGATCACAGGAGAAAAAGACAGCTCATGACAACATGTTTAATTAAAATTTCAGCATGATCACTGCTATGATGCTCATTCAAAAGCCACCAAAACGAACTACAACACGTAACATAGGATAACACAAAACGTCTTCAAATTCTATAGTGGCAATGGTGAACCATAAATGAAACATGCTAATGGACAGAATAAAGTACTCATTTTGTGATGTGGTCCTGTTTTTGTCTGGTGAATGCATGTAACATTGAAAGAAAATAATTAAAAGAAAAAGGAGGAAGTAAAAAGGGAATAAACTAAGCTAAAATATACATGATAAAAAATTTATTCTAAGGAGGTCGTACTGTATAATGGAATTGATTTATTAAACAACTCTGAATATATACATACATACTGTATACGCAGTATTTTATGAGAATTGTTATTTAAGAGAATACTAATAAACAGTATTATATACCATATAGTACAATGTGATATTGTCATTTCTGCACTGATTTAGTAATTGATACTTTATTGATATATTTCTGTGATGAAATTCTCTGCTGAGTTTCAGGCTAAAGTGCTAAATATCCACTGTGGTCAATGAGAGCTAGCACTCTGTGTGAAAGGCGCTCATGTGCCTGCATACGTTAGCTTTTATGGCTCTGAGTCTAATGCCAATTATTGTCATGCTAGCTGTCATGTTTATTCCAAGAGTTTAGGTTACATGCTCATTTTTGTCCTGTAGCTAGTATATTTTTTAATGACAAACATCAAAATAACATCTTATTTGACAGTAATGGTGTTCTAGTCAATATGCGAGCACATGGGCTAACAAGACACTATTATATCACTCAACGTACCCAGTTACGGCTGTTTTCATGATATGTTTATGACATTATTATGATACTTTAAAACGCAATAAAAACAATTCATGGCAAGGCCATAACTCGAAATCATTATTTATGATGAAACCATTTTAAGATTTAAGAGACAATACTCAAAAAAGAAAGTGAACATTCATAATGTACATTGTTAAAACATAGAGTGACGACAATTGAGGCCTAGTTTATACTTTTAAGCAAGGGTTACTAAAATCTGATTTAGTTTAATTCCTTTCCTTGCTAAAAGGTTGGCACAATGTTTAACTGATCAATAAGGTCAACAATACTTTTTATATATGCGACTCTAAATGGTAGTACATTGAGACGGATCTGTATTATTTAAAAAGTAACCTATAGCATTAAACAAGTAAATCTAGATTAATTCCTCATCAGTCACCTCACCCTTGATCCCTACAGCCTTGTACAGCTCTGCCACACCATGGCTCATGTCTAAGCTTAATCTAAGCACCCAGCTGGATGTACTACTGCCTTTGATGGCCTTTCTTAAGAGACAGCTAAGTGCCATGGCATCGTTGTGTTTGAAACGTCTTCCCAGTTTGAACCTTTGGTGTGGTTGGCGAGCGTCATTAGCAAATGCAAATGTTTCGGGTGCCTGCGGATTGTGCCACGCAAACTCGCACTGGTACACATTTAGGTACATTCCCTTCTTCGTGTACTCATCAGTCTGCTAGGAGGATGGAGGGGGGCGAGAGAGAGAGAGAGAGAAAGAGAGAGAAATAGCGAAATAGAGAAAGAGAGAGAGAGTATGTCAGAAGCTAGAATCTTTGGCATTCACGCTCGCGTTCACTGTGGCAGCTCTGACATGCAGTCAGGCAACAGCTGGGGGGCGGTTACAGACACCATGGGTGTGTGTCTGTCTGTGAGCCACACAGCTGCCTCTGTTGGCAAGTCATGCCAGAGAGATTCCTGCTACTGAACCGGCCCGAAAACACAAACAGTCTGCTACAGTACGTATCTTCTGTTGTAACCATTACTTTCGTAACTCTTATTATTCCTATTGGTGGCGTTTATGATATTTTTATCTTGCCACACTGCTGTTTGTATTGTGATAAACAAAATGATTTTATTTTACATTGTGTCCTGGTAAAGACTGTAATAGCTATGGAAAGTGGCCTTTACATTTAAAGTAACAGTTTTTTATTCTTAAATCCCTCTTCTAACAAGGCAACAACAAGCCTTCCTCTTCCTACCAATGAACTGGCCATGTCATTTCAAACTACATATGTCCTTTTAAGAAAAAGGGGCGTGTCGTAACTTGGAAGGAACTAATTTCTGGGCCAGAAAATAACTTTACAAGAACATTAAATATACAAACGAAACAAATATGGATCCAGCAACATTGCATGTCCATTACGAATCACCATTTTTCTATGGAATTATATGGATATTAAAAATAAAATAAAAACACTCGAAAAATTACAAACCTTTTAAGTGTGCTGGGTCCATTATCCAGTTAGCACCAGTGTATTTGAAGCTGACCGGGTTCACTGTGGCATTTGAACTCATGAATTAACATAGAGACCAGCTGACTGAGCACAGGATGCATGGCATTCCCAACATTGAGTACTGAGTGTGTGTGTGTGTGTGTGTGTGTGTGTGTGTGTGTGTGTGTGTGTGTGTGTGTGTGTGTGTGTGTGTGTGTGCGTGTGCGTGTGCATGCATATATGGTGTCCATCTCAACTTGGATAGAAATGTAACTTCATAACGCCATTAGTATGCATGCTATCCATAATAGCTAAGCGCTTGGTCATCTTGCTGATTCAGATAGCCGGGTTCAAGTTCAAGTTCAGTGTTACTAGTACAGTATTGTAGCTCTTGTAGAGTCCTTTAGCAAATATAAATTTTATTCTAAACAGGAACACTTTTGTTTCCTGAACCTGCACCATATTACATTGGCTTATTTGTTTATAAACAGCTTATGAAAAAAAACCTGTCATGTGAATAGCGGAGCAAGACTAAGACTATGATTCCCATCAACCACTGCACTTAGTCTGTTTCACCTGATTCACATTTGGCTCATTAGCACTTGTGTATAAATAGTGATGTTCTGCACTGCAAGGGTTGTCTTGCGTTGTTTGGCATGTCCATCTGTATCATGTTATTCTAGTCCTGGTTTCATGTAAGTTTTTTTTTGTATTGTGGTTGTACCCTATTAAAATATTTCACTTGTATTCTGCATTTGCAGCCACCTCTAAATCAATAGCGTGACAGAACGCAAGGCCTAAAACAATGGATGCCGCAAAATTTTTCAGAATCCAAGAGGCTCTTTATGAAATGGAAAAACCAAGGTGGGAGAAGGAAGGGAGATTTTCCCTAATCAAAACCAATCGGGAATGGCTTGACGGGATGCATGCCATCAGGGAATATATCAAGAAGGAGCCTTCTAACCAGCGAAAATCACCCACCCTCCCTCCCTCACTGTGGATCTTGTTCAGCCCGCCAAGTGAACGGAGAATGTCACTCTACCCCCCTGCAGAACTAAGGATGCCGCTCAGCATCCCTGATTGACTGAGGACGTCTATCTGTTCAGCTAAGGACGTTGCTCCACCTCCTGTTGCAGACAAGAGCTCTGCTTTGCTTCCCTGCTCCACCTCGGACATCACTACGATAGGCTCCTTTTTGGACATTGCTCCGCCCTCCTACTATTCAGAGGATGTCGCTTCGCCTTTTTGCTTGGCTGAGGTCATCGCTCTGCCACCATGCTTTTCTGAGAATGTCGCTCTGCCATCCTGCTCAGCTGAGAACGTCACTCTGCCGACATGCACTGCTGAAGACATTGCTCCTTTACTCAGTTTTGTGCCATATGTCACTTCCCCTTTCTGCTCCACGGAGGACATCACTCCCCCTTCTGGTCTCATGGAGAACTTGACTCCCCCTCTGGCCCACGGAGAACTTTGCTCCCCCCTCTCCCTCGCAGAGAGCGTCACTCCCCTTTCTAGCCTCATGGTGAACGTCGCTCCCCCCTCAGGCTTTGCCTTGACTTCTTTCCTCCCACCGGCTGCGCAGTAGCCATTGCACTGCGCCCAAGCGAGGGATATCACATCTTCTCTCTGCACTGTGGAAGAGACTGCCCCACACCTGAACCTCAGAGAATACATCAAGCGTCCTCTGTTCAGCCCTGTGGGGGATGAGAGACAAAGGAATTCTGCAGTGCTTAGGGACATCTGGTCCGGGGTCCTCATCTGGTCTGGTTGCGCACTTCGGGAGCTGCTTGTTAAGAAGGGTGATCTGTCATGTAAATAGTGGAGAAAGACTAAGATTACAATTCCCATTAGCCAATGCACCAAGTCACATGTCTGTTTCACCTGATTCATGTTTAGCTCATTAGACCTTGTGTATAAATAGTCAAGTTCTGCACTGCACGGATTCTCTTGCATTGTTTGGTATGTCCAGCTGTAGCACGTGATTCTAGTCCTTGATGTAAGTTTGATGTAAGTTTCTGTTTTGTTTGCAACTTATTAAAATGTTTAAATTTTATTCTGCATTTGCATCCACTTTAAAATTGATATCATGACAGAACACATGACCTAAAACAATGGATGTAGCAGAATTTTTCAGAGTTCCCTAATCAAAACCAATCAGGAATGGCATAAAGTAAATGGTGCGCTTATATAGCACTTTTATCCAAAGCGTTTTATACCGTTCATTCAACCATTCACACACACGGTAGTAGAGCTGCCATGCAAGACACTAACTTGCCATCGGGGGCAACTTGAGGTTCAGTGTCTTGCCCGAGGACACTTCGGTATGTGGAGTCACATGGGCCGGGAATCGAACCACCAACCCTACGATTAGTGGACAACCCGCTCTACCACCTGCAGCACAGCCGCCCCATGAAGTGAAGTATGCCATCAGGGGATATATCAAGAAGGAGCCTTCTAACCAGGCTAAGTTATCTCCCACCCTCCCTGTCTCACTGTGGATCTCATTCAGTTCACTGAGCCAACGGAGAACGTCGTTCTGCCACCCTGCTCAGCCAAGGATGTCATCTGCCATCCTGCTCAGCGGAGGACATCACTCTGTTATCCTGCTCCGCTGAGGATGTCGCTCTGCCTCCATGCTCTGCTGAAGACGTCGCTCCATTTCTCTGCTTTGTGCTGTATGTCACTTCCCCATCCTGCTCCATAGAGGATATCACTCCCCCCTCATGATTCGTGAAGAGCATCGCTCCCTCCTCTGGCTTTGCGGAGAACGTCCCTCTCTCCTCTGGCCTCGCTCAGGACTTCACTCCCCCTTCTGGCCTTGCGGAGAACTTTGCGTCCCCCTCTGGCCTTGCGGAGAACTTCATGCCCCCCTCTGGCCTTGCGGAGAACTTCGTGCCCCCCTCTGGCCTCTTGAACATCTTCGCTCCCATCTCTGTTCTCAAACAGAACTTCCCTCCCCCTCGGATCTCGCGTTGAGCATCGCTCCTCCTTCTAGCATCCGCTTTGAGCTTTATTCCTCCTGCTGGATGCACAGTGGCTGTGCAGAAAGACTAAGACAATGATTCCCATCAACCACTCCACCTATTCTGTTTCATCTGATTGAAGTTTGGTCCATTAGCACTTGTGTATAAATAGTCGCGTTCTGCACTGCACAGATTTTCTAGCATTGTTTGGTTTATCCTTCTGTATTATCTTCGTCTAGTCCTGGATTCATGTAAGTTTTGTTTTGTGTTTTATTTGTGCCTTATTAAAACGTTTCAATTGTATTCTGCATTTGCCTCTAAATCAATATCGTGACAAAAACTAAGTATGGTCATACATAATATACTAAATATATATTCTCCATTTTTACACATTACACTCCACATTCCAAATTTATTCAGCCTTTTTTGGATGTTATATACAATATTGTGAGATTTAGGTTATAGATTTGTATCTATTCAGTAATTCTGTTTATAACATGAATTTTTAAAGGAAGTAAATGAATTGTTTAGTGACCTTTAAAACAAAAGGATTTGGGTGAGATAAACTTCCGTTGCATGTTACAGGTACAGTAGCCTCGTAACTCAAACATCGGACACCAAACCTACCTGAGCTGATAAATAGCGTGAACTATTGAACCAGTCCTTTAAGCTTTTGTGCTTGTTTGCTGCCTGGAAGAAAATAAAATCAGCAAGATGGCCTGAGGCTAATACATTTTTTTTTTTAAATCTGCATTTCCATAAAGTCCTCCTCCACAGATTCCACAAGGCCAAGTGGGTGCTGGTCAGGGCGGTTCTTCATGTGTCTCTGGTTCTTGTGTCTTGTGACAGGGACCCTTGTCCTTCCCCCTGTTGGCAAGATGTCACACTTAAATGAAGAGCAGCCCACAATTCATTACGGGACATGTAGGTCAGCCTTACTATCTAATTATCATTCCATGGTAAAAATTAAAAGGCAGAGAGCAAGAGAAAAAGAGAAGGAAAGAAGGTTTTCGCTCTATTATTTTTCTTTTTGTAGAAGGCACATCGTTCTAAGTCAGTGATCTCTCTGTTTGGATTCTGACCTAGTTCAGGTCATGACAGCAGGAGGTATCTCTAACCACTGTACTTGTACTCATTAACTTCCTCAAAATGCCTGTATAAACACACACACACACACACACACACACACACACACATCCTGTGCCCTCGGACTAGCCAATACAAAATAGAGAAGCTACAGATGGCCATTAAAATGTAGGCCTCTTTGGGATCTCATTGGACCCATAAATATAATATTGTTCTTCCTGTGTGTGACTACACTAAGACAGCTAAATCAGTTAAAGTTGCAGTCAGTGGTTTGAAAAGAAAACACAGACCCTTTATTTGTTTTTACTTCCAAAGCCACACCTCCAAAACCATGCATTTGGGCTGTTTGGGCTAGAACACCTGAATGATAGTGGAAAAATTTGTTGCATTCAGAATCGACTAGCAAATAGATCCGTCTCCTTGTATTGTATTGAACTTCACCAAATATTACAAAACAATTTTTACTTCAGAAAATTTTCTCTAGAAAAAAAAACCTCTGACCCCACCTTAAAACCCTTGTCAAAGACATCACACATCACAACAGAATGAATGATCTGTATTTTTTATTTGGATATTGTACAAATTGTGCATAGTAAATATTAAGCAAATTTATACATAGATAAAGTCAGTTCACAACTACAGTGGGTATTATCTGAAAGCAGTACACCACACTAACAAACACCCAACACAGGCACAAACAAACACACAAGCACTTCTGACCTTCTAACCTTGCAGTTTCCACTATATTTGTTTTCTGTTTATGTCGAACACTTGGACAACCCTCTTGGATCTGTTTTCTTGTTTGGCGAAGTAAAAGGCTCCTGAATGCTCAGCAGTATAGGGATGGAGAGCAGACAGTGAAACTGAAGAGGCTAGCAACTCTTTATAAATAGGTCTCGCCCGTTATGAAGCATCACAGAGTGGAAACACTGCTTCTGGATCAGTCCTGACTGTCATGCTGCTGTGACTGAGATTAGAGCTGACACGGTGCAACCTGACCCCAGGCCTGGGATTCTTCAAGATCGACACAGATCTCAGGCCCTGCCTATGTGACTGAAAGTCAGTATGCTGGAGAACCACTGCTAACTTTTAGAGAAGTTTTAGAATTCCTACTGTATGAGCTCCAAATGCACCAAATGTATCATGTAGGAATTAACACTGATGATTATAATGGGATCCAAACAGGAGAGGAATCTGATCCTGAAACTGGGCACAAGCCTGGAACGGTTGTGATATCAGAGAAGGCAATACATGATCAGACATGAACGAGTTGCAAGACAGGAGGCCATGAGACACCTGTGGATGTCCTGTTATCTAAATGGGCTTCTTTCCTGTTTACTATAGAAATGTGAAGTAAAAAAAATTGAGATCTCGTAAGGGGTTTTATAATAGTTTCTGTTAATTCTATTTTTATATAT
>JAFFST010044920.1:25160-46566 GCA_022414735.1 Noturus placidus | reverse complement strand
AAATCCAAACTCCTTTAATGTAGAAATGTGCACGTCATGTTTAATGTCAGGACGTGTTATAATACCAGAACCACCACCATGACAAATTACAGATTCATTTCAAAGGTCGCGTCTTCATTATGGCATCTTCTGCTTGGTTATCTCACACTAGCTTACATTCACTCTCACTTTCTGTTGGTTCAAGTCAGCATTTTTTATTTTTTTAAAGAAAGAAAGAAGAAGAAAAAAATCTTTACCCTGCACCGGCACATTTTTCGCCGTATCTCATTTATTTATTTATTTATTTATTTTTAAGTTCTCTCTTTGGTCTTTCTGCTTGCAGGATCGGAAGCCCCGGTCTGTCCGGTTGCGCGCATGGGCGAGCGAGCGCGTCTGTGTTTTCGGGTCGCGCGCGAGTGCGTTTGCGCGTGCGTGCGCTCACACGCGCGGGGGGCCTGATGGTGCCGTAGCAGCACAGAATGGTTTGTGAGTTTTTTTAAAAAGAGGGTGCAGGCCGTACTGTGCTGCGGCAGCAACGCCGGGACAAGCGCGCTTCCGAATCAAAAGGAAAGGAAAGTATGCAAAACGGTAGCTTTGTGAACGTCACTGTGACTCTCTGTGCGCGTGTGTTTGGGAGGAGTGGGGAGGGGGGTGGGGGGGGCTCCTGACCATCGCCGCGACTGGCTGCCTGGCTGTAGCAGCACGTAAATATTGGAGTTAAACCAGTAGTGAATCCTCCAGTATTGACCGTGCTGCTGAAGTTAGGCGGGCCGTTTACCGTCCACTCCACTCCGTTCTGCGTCCGCTCGCGCTGCACAAGTCTCAGCCACGGAGAGAGGAAAGGGGAGGTAGGTCATCTCTCACTACAGCATGCCAAACAACCGTGAAATATTAAGTCTGAGCGGGCCTCCTTCAGCACTCTGATATCTGCCAGTGTTTTAAAGAATGTAATAGTTAAAGCAACATTTGTTTGCACAAGGAACCTGATTTCAAAATTGATTAGAAGTATATTACATATGTATACATACAGACATGTGTGAGGCCATAACCTTTTATGTGGCATAAATATTTACTGTGTATTCATAGTTCAATGACAGATTGCGATGTAATTATTGTACAGATGATTTATTGTGCAAGAAAATAAAATAACATTTAAGTAAAGATGAACTTGTTTGTAATTGGTTGTCTTACTCTGTGCAGATCAAATATTACAACTAAGATATTATAAATCATATATACAATAATCTATATTAACAGGGCTGCATTATGAAGAGTAACATTTAAAGGCCTTTCTGGTCATAAAAATAGCACATAATAGAAAGATTTGTTAAATAAATTATAATATAAAAGATTATTAACCCGTCTAAGTAAATACCATAAAAAAAATTTCAATACACATTACTGGTTATTGTTTAAAACTTGGAATTGTTATCTCAAATAATAAAGCGTTATCTAATTTTTATTTATTTAAAAAAGATTTTTACAAATGCATCATGCCCTAAATAACACAGCATCGCCATCTTCTGGGAAACCTCAAATCGCCTCAGGTTCTCACGTTGGCTTGTTTTTTTTGTTTTGTTTTTTTTCATTGGGGATTTTTGTACATGCATGGCAAGTATTTATTTGATCACTTATGTGATTTGCCATTTTTTCTACTTTTCTCTGTTTGTTTTGATACAGGTGATGCATCTGCTTTATAGGGGTCATTGATGAGAATATTAAGAGTTCCCCTTCTCTCAAAAGTGTAACACTCAATTTTCTCTTCTGGAGAAACCGTGCGGGTGCTGATTAATCGAAAGCCCTCCCTCAGAATCGTGTCCACCACCAGGCCAAGAACATTTGTGGCATTGAGGAGTTTTCGTTCATCTGGCTTGATGGTGACATACCTGTAAATAACAAGATAGGAAAACAGATGTGCTTGCACAAGCTATCTATGACCAGCATATATCGAATATTGAAACATCACATAAACATGAATTAGATGCTGAATTCTGTCATAAATTCATTCATTATAGACTTTACCAACATGTAATGCAACATTATATAAGATTGTACATGATGCTAGTTTACATTTGCTCGCCTCACCTTGCAGACAACTGTTTTCCATCAGAGCAGTCAGCACCGCATTGAAAAACGAAGTCATGGTGTGAGGGTCGATGCACTGGAAGATGCTCCATCAAATTCTGAGTAGGATTTGTGAGAGGTTCGATGAACAATGATATTCTTGAGGCCAGCGCATCAAGAGTTGTGCTCTTGGAACTGAACACCCTAAAGAAACTTTGAGCATCTTGAATGACAAAGCGAAGCTCAAGAATTTCGCTCTTCGCATAGCAGTTGTTGCGCAGAAAATCGGAAAGTGCACCGATGTTGTAAAATTCAGCCTCACACAGCAGTGCGTCAGTCTCAGATTCACCTGATAAAGTGATTCGGCCGGTTCTCAGATACTCCATTATAAACCGAAACAACCCCCAGTCTCTGTCAATAAACACTTGGCTGTTTACAATTTTAAATTCAGGATCTGCGTCATCTAGAATGCGAGCAAGTCTTGACTGCGGATGTCTTCTAATGGTCGACACCTTGGTGGTGAAGATTTGTCCTCCAACATTAAAAGTGATCAAATCCTGGCCTTTCATTTTTATAGAATACTTGACTGTCGAGTATTACCAGCCTGCCATCGGCTTATGTACAGGATAGGTGTGGTATTGTTTATCCATTACATAGCAACACTACAGACATGCTAAACAAAACCAAATCACCAGCAGTGACCTATACAGGGTATAAGTGAAGAATCAAATTACTGTGATCATAATTACCCTGATTCTTAGGTACACTTTCAGGAAAAAAGGTACTAAGTTGTACCAATTCTTGTCGCTGCATACATCTTTAGTATCTTTAGCATGTATCTTTTACTTAGAAGGTGCATATACAGTTGCAATCAAACTCATTCAACCCCCATTGCAAATCAGGTTTATTGTCAAAATTTAGACTTTCAGTTGTTTGCAATGAACAAATCAAACAAAAGCAATTGGAATGGTTCAACACAATGAATGCTTCAAGTGGTTTCTCCAAATGACTTCTCCAGTCTCAAAATCATTCGACCCCCCCATAGAATTCCTCACAACAGCACAATTATTCATAATAGGTTCTGTTTCAAGCACACCTGATGCAACTAATCAAGGGCTTCATTAGTTGCACCAGGTGTGCTGGAGTTGGAACACATGAAATACCTGAACTAGCTAGGGGTAGAAAATACTTGGAACACCTGGTACGATGGATCAACGGTATGTCTGGACGAAGAAGAATGAAGATAGAACACTCTGTTCCACAGTCAAGCATGGCGGTGGCTTGGTGATGCTCTGGGGCTGCTTTGTATCCTCTGGCACTGGAAACCTGCAGCATGCTGTCTGTGAGGATGCTGCAGCTTGGGCATCATTGGACCTTCCAGTAAGACAAGGATCCCAAACATTCCTCAAATTCCACCAAGTCTTGGTTGCAGAAGAAGTCCTGGAATATTCTACAGGGCCATCACAGTCACCTGTGGGTGACTCATGTGGTAGAGTGGGTTGTCCACTAATTGTAGGATTGGCGGTTCGATTCCCGGCCCACGTGACTCCTTAGGCAAGACACTGAACCCCAAATTGCTCCCGGTGGTAAGATAGCACCTGGCATGGCAGCTCTACAGCCATTGGTGTCTGAGTGAGTGTGTGAATGGGTGAATGACACAGTGTGAAGCGCTTTGGAAAAAAGTGCTACATAAGTAGCGCTATATAAGAAGCCATTTACCTGACTTGGACCCAATAGAAAATCTCTGGTGGGATTTGAAGGACAGCACACAAACCTAATAATATTACTGAACTGGAGGCCATTGAATAATTTTGAGACTGGAGAAATCATTATAAGTTGCATTTTCAGTGTAATTTTGAACCACTTGAAACTTTCATCGTGTTGAACTATTTCAATTGCTTTTGTTTGATTTGTTCATTGCAAACACCTGAAAGTCTGTCAATTTTGACAATAAACCTGATTTGCGATGGGGGTTGAATAATTATGATTGCAACCGTAGTGTACATTTTAATGCTTTAAATTAAAAAGTAAATCTTTTTAAACACATAAAATGAAAGATAAATGTTAAAGATACTAAAGATAAGTGTACCACTCCAACTGACAAGAAAAGGTACAGTTTTGTACATTGTACAACTAAAATCAAATCAAGTATTATTGGATTAGTCAACAGATTAAGTCAGTCTTTTCAAAAGCTGTCACTTAGATTGGATTCAGATCTGTTTACGAGACAAGATAATACCAAAAGTTTGAGTAAACAGTAACAAAAAGCAAACAAAATAAAAAACTGCACATCAAAAGTCCCAGTATTTATACATTATACATTTTTACAATTCTTTATACAACTTATATAGTGTTCATGTCCAGGATGATGTACCTAGACACAGTAAAGACTTTAAGTGTTTATTCGAACAATATCTCAGAATATTGTTGTGTGAAAGCAGCGCACATCTCATAATATCCTGCACACTGGGGGTGGGTGGGTACTGAATTGTACTTTTCCTTTTCGCTGATTTGGTACCATCCAGAGTTCTTCTATTCAATCTTCTAGATTGGGACGGCTGTGGCTCAGTCGGTAGAGCGGGTTGTCCACTAATTGTGGGGTTGGCGGTTCGAATCCCGGCCCGGGTGATCCCATGCCGAAGTGTCCTTGGGCAAGACACTGAACCCTAAGTTGCCCCCGATGGCAAGCTAGCACCTTGCATGCAGCTCTGCTACCATTGGTGTGTGAATGTGCTCTCATTAGTAAGTCACTTGTAAATGTAAAAATGATATTTCTGTAAAGCTGCTTTGAGACAATGTACCATTGTAAAAAAGCGCTATACAAATTGAAATTGATTATGATTGATTATGATTATTACATATCTGAGAAAGCTGCAAGCTTTAGCTGTAAAAGGTTTACTCTAAAAGCTACAACCATGTTTCAGGTGAAAGAGACATAGTAAAGGTAAACAACAACAACATAATGATAACCACCTTAGAGGGAACCTTAAAAGGAATAGTACAGTCCAGTACCCTGTTTTCTGAGAAAATCAGTCTTAAATTATGGCATGATTTTGAATTCCTGGTCCAGTGCAAAGCTTTTAATTTAATGGAAAAAAAAAATTATATATTGTTGTTTGTTTAAAAAAAAAAAATGTATTAACATTTGCAGAGAGGAAAATGAGATTTCCTCGTTTCAGGGATGATGACTCAGCTGACACGAGCTCGCGCGCGCACACACAGAAATGCGCGCGCGCAAGCAGTACTCTTTCTTTTTTTGCGCGCGGGTTTTGATACGGTTGTTTTCAAGCAGCTAACCACAGTGCAGGTCACATAGATGTGACGCTATCCGGATTAATCAAAATTTCATGGTGCAATTTTAATAAAATGACATTATACTGAAGAGGAAAAAAAAAAAAACCCATGCAAGTCAGTTCATATTCCCAAAGCTGCATCTTAAATCAGACAATTTTTTTTTAAAGGTGGAAAATATGAATATTGTGTCGTTAAAGTAATAAGACTCGAGACCCCATACGACTGAAATGCACACGGTCATGTTTCCCTAGTTATTACAAACATCAAGAAACACAAGTGATAGAAAGTAAGTCTTGGAAAGATCTGTGACTGTTTCATGAGCAACGGGGTGAGCAGTGCATCTGCAGGCTAGGATATAATCTCGAGGGTTTTTCACTGACATGGCAACCAGAGCTCTCAGGGAGGCTGATGATGCGCGATCTAGATGGTAATCTTCAAAGAGGACAGCAGTTCACGTGCAATTCAACAGACAAAGGGTTCTTCGAAAAATCAGCGAGTCTCTAACTCGACTTTCTCGAAATGACTCGGTCGTTTGAAGACGCCGCCACGTCTGACATCAAAGTGAGACTTTATTTATAACATCTCTCGGCTGTTTTACCCCCTGCATCATCACAGTGGTACCAAGCCGACTGAACTTATTCCAAACCTCTGACTGCGACAGTATGAAGACGCAAAGATCAGCCTACAACAAGGGAGATTTGAACAGATCAATAACTAAGTGTGACCTGGAAAAGATGAAACGCTCACAGCAGACACATCATCACACAGCACCGACTTACTGTACCTCGTCCCGGTCCATTTACCTCGCCATCTGTTTACGGGTAGCCCGAAAGGCCCTTTGTATGTAACGGTAGCTTCAATGGGTTCAGGTTAAGCGGGAAATCTCGTAAGAAAAACAGAAGGAAAAAAAAAAACAACAACAACAACCCTGGCTGCAGTTTAAGGCTCGGTGTCCGCGCGGGATGAAGCGCAGCGCGCGTCTATTGGACAGAAACGGCGCGCGCCAGTTACTAGGGCGCTTCGCGAGCGTCATCGTGGCGACTGTTGCCGTGCAGATTTAAAAAAAAAAATAAAAAAATGATTATCGAGTGGAGTTCGGCTAAACTGTTGCTTTAAATCACATCAAACACTCAGATATGAAACAAAGAAAGTCCTGACCTCTAGGGCAGTTCGTTAAATACATAAATACCTCTTAAACGTTAACGGGTTTTTTTTTCTCTCAGCAGTTTCTCACGAGCTGTTGTTGCCATGCAAAACTTAGCTGTAGGAGGCTAAGTTAAGCCTGTGAGGTCACACCGCTTTTTGACGCCACTTTCAGTCATTTTTTTCTTTAATCCCAGCATTTTTGTCACCGTCTCTCCAGCACATGCGACAGTTTAATCGAATAATAAAAACAACAACTAAACAATCCTTTCCATTTCTAATCTGTCCGTTTAGAATATTCTAGTCCAAATGCTTGAGCAGTTTCCCCTCATACTCCTTACTGTGTTCATAAACATTCTCATTACTTGAGTAATGTGTAAAATTCACCCTCATTTGGACATATTTGAAGATGGATGGATAATACAACTATTAATGATAACGACAACAATAATAATAATAATCAGAGCGGACACTAGATGTCACTGTTTGTCTTCTCTCGACGTTGCACTGCATGTACGTCATTTCCGGTAATTCACAAGCACGGATGTGAATCCGGGGGCAACATGACCTCCGCTGCACCGGTAAACAAATAGATTTTTTTTTTTTTTTGTTACGAGCGCAGATTAAAGACAAAATCGCACAATATTTGCGACTCTTCGACTCAACACTATTACACGTGGGTGTGTTTTTTTTTTTTTGAATCATCATGGCGGGTTTGTTTTCGTGCTGTTTCGACTGCTGTGATCGCGGAAGCTCCGGCCACGTCGCACTGAAAGAAATGCCTACAGTGCAGCTGGATACTCATCACATGGGTAAGAGATGTGATGAGTGCGTGACAGAGCAATCACTTAGATGGCGTTATACAGGAGAAATCAGAAACATAAACAGTGTTAAAAAAAACTGAGATTTTATACAAAGCTGTCTGGCCTGTGAGTGCACTTTGTACACAGATATAGTAAGTGTTTTTCTCCGACTTGCTGAAAAAAAACCAACAATATAGAAACCATCACAGAAATTCTAATGGTTTCCACTCCAAATTCCATCAGCTTACTATTAAAACCATTAATAATCTTTAATGGTGTCCACTAGACATAACATGCCACTATTAGAAGGTAACAGATTACTAGTAGAGACCATTACAGTTTCCATTAAACCCAATACAATTGCCATTAAAAAACGTTACAAATTCTATGCAGGTTTCTGTTGTTTTTTCAGCACAGAGGTTACTGATTGTATTTTTTGTGCATTTTATTTACATGTATTTCCCCCCTTCGTGAATACGACTGATATTCCAGGCACTGATGTCGTTATTGTAAAAAGTGGCAGAAGGATATGTGGCACAGGGGCCTGCCTCGCCAACGCTCCTCTCCATCAAAACAAGAGCTACTTTGAGTTCAAGGTTCAGTCCACAGGTAAGTTCAAGTGCACACCTGTTACACGTCAACAAAACTAGCATGTACAAGCAGGGCAGTATGATATTAAGTTTTTAATGGTTTTAAAATACATTGTAATCCAAGCTCTTGATTCCCTTTATGTACCTTTTGTTGTTCCAATAAAAGAGTTTGATTGAAATAAATGGAGATGACATTGGCCATGAAATTTCATAACACAGCCATAGTTTGAAAAAATTCCATACCAACAGTTATTGGACAAACCTTCTAACGGTGATGCATAATTTTGAATGTTGTCAATTATCGATAATATTATTAACACACCTGTGGGAATTATTTTACCTTCGGCGCCCTCAGGCGTTTGGGGCATAGGGGTGGCTACGCAAAAAACGAACCTTAACCAAGTCCCAATGGGCAGAGACACACACAGCCTGGTGCTTCGGCAAGACGGAACCGTGTACCATAATAACGAGGAGAAGAACCGGTTACCGGCTAACAGCCTGCCACAGGAAGGAGACGTCGTGGTGAGTTTCTGAGGCAACAAGGCTCTTCAGGAGCAACAGTGAAACTGGTTTGAGATGATTAATCAGTCCGTGCATTATTTCGCCGAGTTTCTTTGTGATTGCTGCGGCCAAAAATGCTTGATTTTGCTGCGTCTTTTTTCAAAATTTGAGATGCAATTTTGGAATTCAACTACTTGAATTGGCAAAAATGCAATCGCACAAACTTGTTTTGCACGGTTTTTCGCAGTGATGTTTGTTGGTAAATGAGACCATTTAGCTGTATTCATGTTCGACACACACAAATCGAAGAGAGCTTTGGCTGAATGTGCATTGTGATGGTGTCACATGACGCGTCTTGGCCCAAATCTGCGATAATTTAGAAAAACGGTAATTTTGCAAATATTGCGGAGTTTGCCTGTGTTAATTTTGTGTTAATTTGTACAATCACAAAATCCTGGAGGGAATGATTAAAGGTGGGCCCCAGCAACTGCGAATCACAGAGACATATTTTTGAAAATGATTATGGCAAAACCTATGTTTAATATACATTTTACATTTTTTGCATTATTTCATTACTCTACATTACATAGACAACAACTAATTGGCTTCAGAGCTCAGAGAGAGTCTAAGGAATAAAACATGACAGGGTGTGCTAGTATGGGAAAATAATCAGTGCTGGGTGGTGCAGTGCAGCTCAGCACGAGGTTCCTGTCATCACTCCAAGTTGATTATTTTCCATTCACATTGCCTCCTGAGTTTTTGCTCTATTCCTCTTATTCTGCAGAAATTTGCCAACAATTCACTCTGTCCATGATTATACGTTTCTCTTTGTTATACAATAGCACAGTTTTCCCCCACGTTACTGAATTTATTTTGTCTCCATTCATTTGCAGGGCATTTCGTACGACCACGTAGAGATGAATTTATATCTGAATGGGAAGAACATGAACTGTCCAGCATCAGGAATTCGAGGAACAGTTTTCCCTGTAGTATACGGTGAGACAGCTGGAAACGGAGGTTGATATTTCATGAAATGCAGTTCCTCTGCAAAATCACATTATTAATTCGTTCATTAGTAATTACTGAATTTTTACTGTATAAGCAAATCATGTCTAAATGATACCAAATCTGTACAGATTTGCTCCGGTTTTAGTTTTTATTATATAATAACTTTACTGTGACTGAGAAATCTTTGAGGACTCGCCTTGACGTCTTAGATTCTGTTCATTTCCTACATCACATGACCATCTTACCCATATGTCAGATTCCATTGTTTATATATGCTTTATGTAAAAAACAAAATGTGCAAATGGTACATTAATTTCCTAGAAACAGTTTTTTTTAAAGCTAGCTAGCTTGCAACAAGGGGTGTACATTGACTAAACAGAATAGTTAACTAGTTACTAGTGCCAGCTAACTTACTAGCATTGTCGTAGAGATTGTCAAGGGGTAGCTAAACATGAATAGCTAGTTTTCTCGATCGTTACTTTCCATCACTGTTACCTATAAAGTGAAGTATTCAATATGCTTGTGATAGGTGTAGAACAATTACCTGCTTAACCTAGTTAGCACAGGAACATGATTAGGGTTCCTTTGTACAGATGATGTACTGACATCACGACAGCACTAACTGTTAATAAGAGGTCTGTTCATTATCCAGTTGGAGAAGGTGTGTTAAAAGAAGGACAAAACAATGTATTTAAGTCAAGGGTGTTTCATTCTTAAAATTCAGATTTAAGAATCACTGCATTTTGCTAAATTGTAAAATGACTCTCTACTAACCTCTGTGTTATTAGAACAGGCCTGCATTTGGTCCACTTTTTATGAAAGTTAAATAGACTTGTTGTAGAGACAAACTTATAATAGAGCTGGGGAAATTTACACTGTATAAAAAAAGTGTCAGGAAGACATAATGGCGTTTCTCATTTGCATGTGATGCTTATTCTATGGAAGTCCGATTCTGTTTTTCATTGTGACTTTAAATCTCGCAATTCTGATATTTTTTCTTCAGCTTCAGGTAATGAGTGCGCGCTAGTGTATGGTTTTCCAGGTTTTGACTAGCTGATGAGTGTTATTCTTACTGTATATAGCCTATTTATAGAAAATTATTGATGCTTTGTGCATTCTTTGTAAGTTCCTAATAATCAAGTGGACGTCTAAAATGCAAGGGGAAAAAAGTCAGAATTGTGAAATGCGGGAAATAAAGTCACAATTCTGGGATATAAAGTCGGCTTTGCCTTGTTTATTTATTTTTAAGCATGGTGGAAACGGGCTTCCATATTATTCATCTATATATCCTTTTCAAAAATACTTTCTTGTGCTGTTCTGCACGACTAATCAATGACAGGATGGTGTGGTACAGAATAAAACCTCTGTGATTCGTCTTCTACATTAATCTCACTGCGGTTTGCCATCGATTACAATTCTTAATTTATTACATAATGACATCATAGTTTTTTATACATTTCTAGTTGCATTTAATATTGTAAATAAGGTTATGTACGTTATAGCAGCTGTAAACATTCTTTCCCCTCACCAGCCTCTCATTTTTCTTTCTCTTGAAGTTATTACAACAAAAAATACATAGCTGGTCATGTCATTGAGAAACCAAGAGGTGCAAGCTGCACTGTCCTAAAGAATCTTGTTCCCTACGGTTGAAAACATACTGACCATTACAAAACGCTGACACCGGAGACTCCTAATATAACTTCACAATACATTAAATAGCATGTCATATTTTAATCTGTTTATTATTAGGCTTATATTATGTGTGCGCTGCTCAAAGGTCCCAGTGAACGAGCTGTTAGAATAGAAACAATAACATATTAGAACGAGTGCGTTAATATTATCGGTTATCAGAGCTACTGTCTGAGCAACACCGTGGTATAAGACAGCTTGTGGGACAGCTTTTGGGTACATTATTTCGGTAGCATGAATGGCATGTTCTAAATCATTTCGTTCTTTGTTTGTTTTTTTTCCTCCTCTATCACGCAGTGGATGACAGTGCAATTTTGGATTGTCAGTTTAGTGAGTTCTACCATCCTCCCCCTCAAGGCTACCAAAAGATTCTTTTTGAGCAGCAGATCTTCTGATCCTCAGGCGACTCTGCGCTCAACAGCTTTCCAGAATGCAGTCATCGTGTCTATTCCCACTACTACATCTCTGGAGAAGTCTGGCGTCGGAAACAACGTGCTTGTGATTATGTGGCTGATGCTTTACTTATCCAGGTTCAAAAGAAAAGTGCAACTGACCAGTGTTCTAAAGATATATCTTCAGTAATTTCTTTGATGATGTAGAATTGATCCATGTTGGCATTCAGAACACTCCAACTTTGCCCTGATTTATGTTTTTAAAGGAAATCGTTATTAGGACTCTAATTTGTGTGTCTGCATAAAAACCTCAAAATTCTTCATTTGGAGAATAATCTGATCTTATTAGAAACTCTTGTAAATCAGGGTCAACTGACATGACACATTACAACTGACCTGAAGTGAAAATGTGAATTATATTTGCAATGTTATGGAAATTTCCAAAGCTAGAATCATATTGTGTGCCTATTTATGCATTATTGGATATTTTGGGGAGGGGGTATCTCTGTACTGCATTAGTACAAACTAAGCCATGTCTTAATTTAAGATTTTTCTTGAACAGTACATATGTGAGAAACATGGTTTCACCAAATATCATAAGAAAGTAATATCAGTTAATTCATTATGTGTTGTCTAATATTTGTCTTTTTTCATCTTCAGAAATTTACTTAACTAATGCAACTAACATGTAATATTGTTATTAAGCAACTTAAGATATAAAGGTTGCAGGAAAAACGCTGTGCCGGTCTAGTATATTTGGTTTTAAGTTATTCTGGGTTGTTTTTGTTATTCTTATTATTGTTGTAAGACACCTTATTTTAAAGTTCCCATAAGATATTGTGTGCACTGATTAGTCAGGTGTTGTTTGTGTGATGTATGCAAGGACCAGTAATAAAAACATTTAGTTGTAAACGTTGTTAAAAACTAACTTTGTTGTTTTTTTGCAAATCGTTTTGCATGGTTAAACTCATCCTCGGCATACCAGTTGTTAGATTTGTTTAAAGTTGTTATTTTTAAATCAATGTATTTATCCATCATTTGCCTACTGCAAGATATTAAAATATTGAAATTGCGTTTTGACGCATCCTCTTACACGTTTTTGGCGCATGAACACCCAACACTGGATAAGCGAGTCATCCAGTAGAACATGCGCAACATCTACGCAGGACTGACGTAAATGATGTGCTGAACCATCTTTGCTAACTTCTTTAATGTTTTTTTTTTTTTTATGGCATAATGCTTACTGTATTCTTTCTACACATTACACCATCAGCTGGGTTTATATTAGCTTGACAGAACTGATGATTATTTGTGCGACTGAAAAAGTTTAATAATTTCAGAGGCACATACGGATTGGAATCCTGCACTTTACTCCTCTCCTCTCAGCTCTTCTGCTCCTTCCGTTACGTCGGATTATTTTTCTTTTCCCAGTATATTCCGACTAACTCCGCCTCCTACACCAGGATTGGGTTTACAGTTCCGCCTCCTGCTCTACAATTAGCTACTAGTTCATACGTCTGTCCACAACCGTAAACAATCCAATCGGATTCCAGCCTGCTGCAGCCAATCAACACGGAGAAGGCGGGAGTTCTCGGAATAGCGGTGGGGGAAAAAATAATGCTGTCACGTCTGTTCGCCCGCGGCTCGCTGCTTCTCGGGTTGAGTGTCTGAACAGAGCTCCACGAGAGAACACACGGAGAAGACACACACACACACACACACACACACATAGCCATGGCAGAAAACGCCGGCTTGGAAAATCATCGCATTAAGAGCTTCAAAAATAAGGGCCGAGATGTCGAGGTGAGTCGGAGGCCTTGTTGGTGCTCAGTGAACGCAGGATCACCGCGGTAGTGACCGGCGTTAACACTCGGATTGTCGGTGGATTTTCAGCATTGCGAATCCGGAACCTGCTTCAGTGTAACATGCAGAGCGGCGGGCGCGGCCTACGGCTGAAAGGCCTCATTTTATACCGCTGATCTATCTCTAGACATGCACCACTCGGTCGATGTGCTGTTAAAGAGCGTTGTTAAACAAACAACAAAAACGTTTTAAAAAAAAAAATTTGGGTTGTGTGTGTGTGTGTGACTGTGTTGAGCTCGAGCTGCGTTCCTTAGAGACCGTCGACACGGAGGTTAGCTTTAAGAGGGCTAACGCTGACTAGCTAGCGTTTAGCCGGTTACTCGGTTAGCGAGCTAGCTGTAGAGACCGAGAGAGCGCGAGTATACGCCGGGTAGAGTTAGTTAGCGCGATTCCAACATGGCTTCGCTGTACAAAACCCCTTGCGGTCGAGGTTTCATAGTAACGCGGAAAGAGAGCGCGTTTGTGCCGGTGGTGATCTCAGCTCGCGAGTTAGCAGTGTGTTTTAATCAAGCTCGCGCTCCGTTAAGAACTAGTACTGTTGGTGTAATGAAACCGAGCTGGTCGGGGGAAGTTAGTCGCTCAGCTGTAATGATTCGTGAGAAGGTCTCGACCGAGCCACAGTAGGATCTGCTCTGCGCTTGGAGTGTGTTCTCACTTAAAACACTCGGGATAAAAACCATCTGCCAGAAAACGAATCAACGTCAGGTTTGAACCGAAGAATCGATTCTGATTCGAAGGAACCGAGCGACTCTGCAAGCTTCTCGTTGCTGAGTTGTGGAAAAGAACAGAGCTGTGATGGACGGCGTGCTTTCAGAGGAGTTGTTTTCCTCGGAGTGTTCGTGTGCGTGGTGCAGTGTGTGTGTGTGTGTGTGTGTGTGTGTGTGTGTCCTGTCAGTCAGCATCAAACTGGTTTAAAATGTTCTTAAAAAGATCTGATATGCTCCATGTTTTCAGCTCAGGATTGGATTTGGGCACTCCAAATAAACCTAAACGTATTTCTTTAGTAGAACAGCCTACCTGTTTAGTGCTGGTTTACTTCATCATTACACCCAACGCTGTGTTTACAGTAACGAGCGACAGGTCCATTTTCTGTGTCGGAGATGAGCAGGATGAGGATTTCTGCGGCAAACCGAGCTTTTTGAAATCCCATGGAAATGAGGTATGATATGGTAAAAAAAAAAAGGGGGGAGCAGTCACACTTGGCATTTCAGCATGTGAAATTTCCATGGATTTCCATTTAACAACGCTGGAGACCAGAAGCTTCATTCAAAGAAGTTTCTCTGCGTTACAAAGTTCAAGTTTGGCGAACTCTGACGTTGGAGTTCGTAACACGTGAAGACCTGTAACCAATAGAAGAGCGACATGTCACCGACGCGACCTCTTCAGAAAATCAGAGATTTAGGGAGTACCGATTAAAGTGGTGTCGCACATTCCTGCTTTACGGCATTTATGCAGCACCGCTTTAAAAGAATCTAAGATCAACGTCAGAAGAGAAGTTACCTGGATTGTGGTGTCGCTGCATACAGGAACAGATGGTATATTTTAACATTGCTGCGTGAGGTCACATCCACATTGATGTCCGTATCCACAGCAGTCACTGAAGAAGATTCGCATGCTGGAAGTTACTTAACGCGACGAATCCGAACGATTGGTTCAGACGATTCCTCAGACCAATCCCGTGACGTGTGTGGGGTCCGACGTTTCTTCAGTTCCCCACTCAGAACTTTCATTCCCGTTTACTGCTTGACCTGCAAAAAATGGAAGAAAAACATATAACTGTGGTTTTATTTCATCCATAACGTCCCGTATAGAGGTGTTACGAAGAAAAATAAAGCTTAGAAGGAGGTAGCAGATTGTTGGTTATGTAACACATTAATCAAATAAAACCAATTTTCTACAGCAGCAGTCGCTACACACCCACAACAGATGACGGGACACAAGTTGTCTCTTCCTAGTGTGAACGCTGTGGAGGTTTAAGCCTGTTTTAATATCTTTGTACTTTTTTAGTGTCTACAGGTCCGTTTGAATTCTGTTCAACGATGAGCATCTTGATTAGAGGTGGTGTAGGCAGCTCACGTGTGTATATATATGTGTGTGTGTATATATGTGTGTGTGTGTATATATGTGTATATATGTGTGTGTGTGTATATATGTATATATGTGTGTTTTATAATTCCACGGGAATTAGACATTGTCGTTTTTTGCGTACAATATGAATTAGCAAGCAAAAAAAAACAACTGATGTGCTTGAAAGAGTCTTGCATTAAAGCAATAGTTCATCTGTATTTACTATGTAGCTAGTTTATATGTGAGTATGATGGACAATACGATGCGGGCAGTGGTTAAGGCTCTGGGTTGCTGATCGGAAGGTTGAGCGTTCGAGCCCCAGTTCTGCCAAGCTGCCACTATTGCGCCCTTGAGCAAGACCCTTAACCCTCTCTGGTCCAGGGGGGCTGTATCATGACTGACCCCGCAGTCTGACCCCAACTTCCTGACATGCGAAGAAAATAATTTATCTGTGCTGTAATGTATACGTGATTAATAAAGACCCATTATCATTATAATTTCTACCCATTTCACTACATTGAGAAACGAACTTGAAGCCTATACAGTTGTCTGAATGTCGAAGGGCAGTTGTTTAATTCTGTCTATAAACATTTAAAGTATGAGACTAGATAATGCCAAGTCAAAATATCTTTTAACCATGCAGTCTGAACAGGATTTTGCGGAGTTCTTTTGTGATCGTCGCGGTCAAAAATTATTTTTCTTGCAGCTTTTTCAAAAATTCGCGATGCAACTTGCAGAGTTTTATTTGTTTGCGAATATTGCAGAGTTTGCTTGGTATATATATATATATATATATATATATATATATATATATATATATATATATATATATTATTTTTTTTTTAATTCATTTCTGCAATCGCAAAATCCTGTTGGAACTGACCAAGAATAGATGTCTAGTGTAGTTATAGAGTTTTCTTGTTCCGGGTGCTTTCCACCTGGATATTCCACTGGAGCAATATCCGGTTCTTAATGTTTTCCTAAAGGTTTTATTGTATTTGTGCACCACGTTCACCCATGTTGGTCCCTTAAACACATTCATTTCTGTAATAAAGTATTAATCTTAAAGGACAAATTGAAGCTTAATTTCCAAACACATTTTGGGTTTATGAAGTGTTTATAAAGCTGTTCTACAAAAATGAGTATTTTGCATAAATACTTACTGCCAGAATTCAACAGCTGCCCTTAGAGAGTCATTATTAAAATTAAAATAAAATGAATAAAACCGGTTCCCCCTCCCACTATCAGGTGTCATTCCTGTAGTGATCATAGATGTGCTATAAATGTGATTGAGATTAGACTGGATAAACAGTGATGTTTTGATTAATCTTCGAGTGAATCGCACATGAGTCGACACAAGCTGTGCTTTGTTTCTGATGAAGGTAGAGATTCGCCGTTTCGGTGTGAACAAGCTAGTATGCTCTTGGGTGAAGTAAGAGAAAGCCAAAGCCATCACTTTTACTCTTATTTCAGCTATTCCAGGAATTTGCGCTGCAGTTCTCATGCAGTCACTCCAAGATGCTAACGCTGCATCCCCCACTGAAATGTCTCTGTGAAGGCTCTTCTCCCGTTTACTCTTTACTCCGAGTACCACAAGTTTGTGAATTAACGTGGTTAGTTTTATAGATTTAAGCAGCTAATGTGTCTGTACTGTTGTAATGTCATTTAAAGGTAGAGAAGTGAGCTGCCATGTTGATACGATACAATGTGCTGAACTCAGGGTTGAGAATCACTTCCTGTTTTTTTTTTTATTTTTGTTTTTCAAGTCAGATTTCCAAGTTGAGAAGCTGTTGTCTCTGTGTTTTATTTATTCGTGTATGTATTTATTTTCTAAATATAAGCTTTAGTTGAACAAAGGATGATTAACTGATTGGCTGTATGCAGAGATTGCTTTTGGTCTTGGCTATGTATCGTTTGTTTTTAATAATTACAAGTTAAATGGTACTGTATAGATGACATTGATTAAACATAATATATATATATATATATATATATATATATATATATATATAAAATTTATTTTAAAAACTTTTTAACTTTATCTTCTTTGCCATTGTAGGCATTAAAGAAAAGCATTAACAAACTCGGTTGAACTTTTTGTTTATTTTACTACTGTTTTGCAGACAGTTTGTTATCTTTATTACATATTATGATGCGCGTCATGTATCATAGAAATATCCTCAACGCTATTGTACACCACACAATACGGTGGCATTAAGGCTAGTTACAGACATAGTTGCCAGGACTTGACAAGCTGGTGCTTTTTCACTGTCGCTAAATATATTAAGGGTGTAACAATCAATTTTTCTCCCATTTGCACATTAATTTGCGAAAGAATCTTTTCCAAATTGAATCGCATCAAGCGACTCGTGAATGAAATTGATTTACAGTCAGCTTAGAGTCAGACTCGTACTAAATGTCTGGGTCTTTTGCAAAAAGAGGAAAGCCTTTTTTTTTTTTTTCTTAATCCAGCACTTCAATATTGACCGAATTCCAGTATCACGCAGGTCTCTCCATATTTGGTGCCGTGTAATTGCAAAATAAATGATCAGAGCACCGCCCATGGAAGTGATAAAGGCCAGGACCCATAAGGTGGAGTTCAAGAACAGAGAAATTTTTTTACGCAACACGTTACAAGTTGTCTTGGACGTTTCGCCTCTTTATTAGCACATCAAGCGTGCGTTCATAAACTATCAGCAATCTCAAACACTCTTGCACAGATGCACACACTGTGCCATTATGTACAGCTCAGCAGTGCCAAGCTGTCATGTCACTAGGGGAAGCTTCAGGCCTCTGGCTTATGGAGTGTTTCCCAACTGCTTTGCTCTGCTTTCAGCCCACTTCTGAGTGACTCATCTCTCACACACAACGTTGGCGATATACACTATTTAGACATTAGTATCCAGTCTGTAGGGCCGCACTAACACTTCATACGCGTGGCAAATGCTTTAACCTGCAGCTCTCTTCGCTGAATGTTATAAACATTATTCTGAGTTTTTTCTTAATTTCCATAAAAAGCAAATCAGTTGTTTGGAGCCACCGATTGTACTTGTGTGACTTCTTTTTAAGATGAAGCACATGCTTTGTTTCTTTGTTGTAGTGACCCAGTCATGACCAGGAGGCATGCGTGGAATTCTAAGTAAATATAAGTCCCTTCCGAAACTATTGGGACGGCAAGGCCTGTTCATTTGATGTTGCTGTAGAGTTTAATGTTGAGAAGAGAGTTTAGAATTTCAGCGTTTATTTGCTGGTATTTATATGTAGATGTGTTAAATGATCTAGAACATGGCTCATTTTGTATCAGAGACCCAATTTTTAGGTAAGCAAACATATTGGAACATTTGACTGATAGGTGTTTCTTGTTAGCCAGGTGTGTCCTGTTAGATTGATTGTTTAAACAGTAAATAGCTCTGATTATTTACTCTTGGGTTTAGCCTTCAGTTTCAACTGTGAGGACTGCATTTGTTGTTAAAAAAGGATAAGCCAACCTGACTATCAGAGAGCTGTCTATGGGAGAAACGCAAGCCATTTTGGAGCTAAAAAAAAGAGGGGAAATGTCTTTGGTATACAACACAGGAAAAATGAATGGGCCTTTGTGTTCCAATAGTTTTGGAGGGGACTGTATATTCCTGTGTTTGAAAAGATTCCCCTAAAGAGTGCTGTTTTTATGATGTCCGGTCAAAAAAGTTTGGTAGCTCAGAGTTGCTCATTTAATGTCTTGATGTCGCTGTTTCTCAGTATAGCAGAATCCATGGAAGTACAGTTTAAGGCTGATGTTACGTGTCTCTGTGGTGTCATTTTAGTCATACCGAGTGTTTTTTCTGGAATTTAACATCGCAGCTGAGGAAAATGTTAATATGATTCGGACAGGATTTTGTTTCTTCCTTCGTTGTGCTGTTACGTTGTCTGTATCAATGAATTAACTGCTAAATCACAGACTTGCTAAATAGCAAAATGAGTCATTGGCTAGCTTAGGTCCTGGGTTCACGTTTCTCAGTTGCCTAGAAACATTCTTTAACCTCTTGACCAGTGCGTAAGCTCTAAGTAAGTAAGCACTAAGTGTTTAGTATTTTTTATTTGTAACGCATTTCTGCCATTTTTTAATTTTTTGTTGTAAGTCCTCAGTTTCGGGTTAATGGACCAAGTGAATGGTGACGGTCTGTGGTTTATAACGCAACACAATTGAGTATAATGCCTACTCAGTTACGCTCCTTTTGGTCTCCTCACACAGCTATAAATTTTATTTTACTGCTCCTATACATACTTGTATGATGCATTGCTTGTTTATTTATTTGTTTATTTGATATTTGTAGCTTTTTCTGCTCTCTTGGTCCGTTTTCCATGTTCATGGCATTTGGATTGCTTAAGCTGGAGCTTGGGCTCTGGTGTTGTAACATGAACTTATATGCCCAGTCATAAGACCAAACCTGATCTCTCCCTTCATCCCCCTTGTGTGGAATCTCCGCGTGTTCATTCCAGAGCGCAACCCCCCCCCCCTCATTCCCCTCCTTCATCTGTCGGCTTACTTCTCAACAACTGTATTGTTAATAAACTTGTAAACTTTGCAAAACTTGTCTTTACAGTTTAAAAAAAAAAAAAAAAAAGCTTGAAATATGTAGTGATGTGCGTAGCTTCCATTCACATTACCAAGTGACGCGATTATTCATTTCCCGTGATAGAGCTGTTGTTCCAGCAGCACGGCGACAGGATGCATGTGAATTTAGATGCCTACTAGTCTTAGAAGTCAGATCCGAAGCCTTCTCTAGAGTTTTGTCATGAAACATGTGCGTTCATAGAAAGAGGCCACTTGACACGTTTCCCCCCCAGAGCCTCGTCAGAAAACAGGGATGAATATCTTGTTCCCTCACCACTAAATAGTGCGATTTTCACAAGTAATTTGGTTAATTACATTTAATGGGTTTTTATGTTGTTTTTTTAAAAGTGAAATGTAACTTAATTTACAAAACATTGTCTATATGATTGCCATTTCTTTGTAAACACACTTAGTCGTCTCTTCCAACAGTGTCATGTTTTTGATGTGATCGCCACGTTTCCTGTTAAAGTCCATCGCAACCTTGCGACAAGTTCCCGATCCAGCCTTGAGAATGATTTCAGTGTGTTCTTCTTTTGTAAAAGGCATTCTCGATGACTATCTGAAAAAATAAGTATGTATTAGTAAACTAATGGTGCGTCTCAATTCGCACACTTGTACACTATTCTATGCCATTTTGTAGTATAAATAGTGTGATGAGTGTGTTCACACTGAAAAAGCACAAAAAACAAAGTGCACTTTAAATTCCCGGATCATGTATTATACTCATTCAACCGAAAAAATGGACATGTCGTGCACCTAACGGTCACAGCTTTCCTTACGTAACTGATGGGGAGGGACTAATGTTTATATTTCCACAGCTTACTACAGTGGTGTGAAAAAGTGTTTGTTCCCTTCCTCATTTCCTGTTCCTTTGCATGTTTGTCACACTTAAGTGTTTCGGAACATCAAACCAATTTAAACAATAGTCAAGGACAACACAAGTAAACACAAAATGCAATTTGTAAATGAAGGTGTTTATTATTAAAGGTGAAAAAAAATCCAAACCATCATGGCCCTGTGTGAAAAAGTGATTGCCCCCCTTATTATAACTGTGGTTGTCCACACCTGATTTCAATTTCTCTAGCCACACCCAGGCCTGATTATTGCCACACCTGTTCACAATCAAGGCATCACTTAAATAGGAGCTGCTTGACACAGTAAGGTCCACCAAAAGATCCTTAAAAGCTACACATCATGCCGAGACCCAAAGAAATTCAGGAACAATTGAGAAAGAAAGTAATTAGATCTATCAGTCTGGAAAGGGTTATAAAGCCATTTCCAAAGCTTTGGGAATCCAGCGAACCACAGTGAGAGCGATTATCCACAAATGGCGAAGACATGGAACAGTAGTGAACCTTCCTAGGAGTGGCCGGCCGCCCAAAATTACCCCAAGAGCGCAGCGACGACTCATCCAAGAGG
>JAFFST010044919.1:86310-109501 GCA_022414735.1 Noturus placidus | reverse complement strand
CTCACTCATATTCTCTCTCTCTCTCACTCATATTCCTACTCTCTCTGTCATATTCTTTCTCTCTCCCACTCATATTCTCTCTCTCTCACTCATATTCTCTCTCTCACTCATATTCTCTCACTCATATTCATATTCTCTCTCACTCATATTCTCTCTCTCACTCATATTCTCTCTCTCTCTCACTCATATTCTCTCTCTCACTCATATTCTCTCTCTCTCACTCATATTCTCTCTCTCTCACTCACTCATATATTCTCTCACTCACTCATATATTCTCTCTCAGTCACTCTCTCACTCTCTCTCTCTCTCACTCATATTCTCTCTCTCTCTCTCATATTCTCTCTCTCACTCATATTCTCTCTCTCACTCATATTCTCTCTCTCCCACTCATATTCTCTCTCTCTCTCTCTCTCTCTCTCTCTCTCTCTCTCTCTCTCTCTCTCTCTTTGTCTTCCCAACCAGCCATCTGTTGCACCAGCTGAATATAAGTTTGATTGTGAGGCAGAGTCTAAAGTCGGTCCTGAACTGTTTGTTGAGAGGAATTCAGTCGCACCACAGACCCTTAAGATACGTTGTAGTGCATAATGTGATTGGGAATCAATTGTCGCACAAAATACCCGTATTTTCATCACCAGCAGCCAAATCGTAAACACGATCCCACGTAAACAGGAAATATTACATCCACGATCAAGACATGTTGAGGCACAAAATGTTGGGTTTATTTCGGTTTACACCACCTAAGCTATAAACGGGCGAGTTCTCGAATCTGATTGATCAGAAGGAGTGCATTATTTCTGTATAGAAGCACTGCTCTAACTGCAGTTGAAGCTACACAACTCTCAGTTTAATAGTAATAATGATAATGAGTTTTTACTGATCACATGCACGTGTTGCTGTGGCTCAGGTGGTAGAGTGGGTTGTCCACTAATCATAGGGTTAGCGGTTTGATTTCCGGCCCACGTGACTCCACATCCTGAAGTGTCCTTGGGCAAGACATTGAACCCCAAGTTGCCCCCGATGGCAAGTTAGCACCTTGCATGGCAGCTCTGCTACCATTGGTGTGTGAGTGTGTGTGTGAATGGGTGAATGAGACACAGTGTAAAGCGCTTTGGATAAAAGCGCTATATAAGTGCACCATTTACATTACAGCACAGTGAAATTCTTTTCTTTGCATACCCCAGCATGTCAGGAAGTTGGTGTCAGAGTGCAGGGTCAGCCATGATACAGCGCCCCCTGGAGCAGACAGGGTTATGGGCCTTGCTCAAGGGCCCAACAGTGACAGCTCGGCAGTCCTATGATTTGAACTCAAGACCTTCCGATCAGTAACCCAAGGAATTTCCAGATTTCCATTTTCTTTGTTTTTTCCTAGTCAGAGTTCGGAAAATCTGAGTTACAATCTTTAGTTGTATAATGATGATGATGATAATAATAATAATAATAATAATAATAAGGGGAAGAAGGGAAAAAATACCAAAACAGTGATGATAATAATAGTATGGCAACAGGATAATAGCAGTATAAACAATAGCAACAGTGGAGATTAGCATGCAGGATCGTGGATTGTGTGAGGGTCTAAATAAAATGTGAACGTTTCTCCTTTTTTTATTTTCACAGAAAACTGGAATCTCTCTCTCTCCCTTTCTCTCTCTCTCTCACTCACTCTCTCTCACTCACTCTCCCACTCTCTCTCACTCACTCTCACTCTCTCAATCTCACTCTCTCTCACTCACTCTCTCTCTCACTCTCTCAATCTCACTCACTCTCGCTCTCACTTTCTCTCACTCTCTCTCTCTCACTCTCTCTCACTCACTCTCTCTCTCATTCACTCTCTCTCACTCTCTCAATCTCACTCTCTCCCACTCACTCACTCTCTCACTCTCTCTCTCACTCACTCTCTCAATCTCACTCTCTCCCACTCACTCACTCTCTCACACTCTCTCAATCTCACTCACTCTCTCTCACTCTCACTCACTCTTGCTCTCACTCTCTCTCACTCTCTCAATCTCACTCACTCTCTCTCACTCACTCTCACTCTCTCTCTCACTCACTCTCTCTCACTCTCTCAATCTCACTCACTCTCTCTCACTCTCACTCACTCTTGCTCTCACTCTCTCTCACTCTCTCAATCTCACTCACTCTCGCTCTCACTTTCTCTCACTCTCTCTCTCTCACTCTCTCTCACTCACTCTCTCTCACTCTCTCTCACTCACTCTCACTCTCTCTCTCACACACACACTCTCACTCTCTCTCTATTTCTCTCACACACTCTCACTCTCTCTCACTCTCACTCACTCTCTCTCTCTCCCACTCTCTCTCTCTCTCCTCCCTCTCTTTCTCACTCACTCTCTCTCACACTCTCTCTCTCTCACTCTCACTCACTCTCTCTCTTTCTCTCACTCTCTCTCTCTCACCCCCCCCCTCTCTCTCGCTCTTTCATATTCTTGTTTTAATGGAATAAACCCCATGGCTTATTTACGTATTTCGAACACTCATAAGACTGTATTTTAGCTTGATTTAATATAGCCAAATGACTCATGGCTCAGAAATATTTAATTTTTTTAAACTCTCTTGAGGGCGTTGTGTTGATTCTTAATTCTCTCTCTCTCTCTCTCTCTCTCTCTCTCTCTCTCTCTCTCTCTCCAGCAGAGAAAATCCCAGAACCACCCAGCGCTCCCAAAGCCCCTGACTCTCCACGTTTCCTAGTGCCTGCCTCTCCGTCAGCGTCTGGCACCTGTAAACCTAGTCCTGCGCCCGCGAGCTCGCCGGCAGAGCACAAAGCCAGTCCCAAACCGAGCCAGGCTGAACCGAGCGCAGAATCCGAGGAAGAGAAAGCCAAGAAACTGCTCTACTGCTCCCTGTGTAAAGTGGCTGTCAACTCCCTGTCACAGCTGGAGGCTCACAACACAGGTGCGCCAAACATTTGGCAACTTTCCCTCAAGACTGTCTTGTGTTCCTCACTCTCATTAGCACCGACTGCTTAGAACGGTCGGCGGTTTGTGAGCATTCAGTCTCTCGCTCCCTGTTGTGTTTGTTCTGTCACAAGGACATGTCTCATCAAGCTCAAAAAACCACAGAGGTGTTAATTGATATGTTTAGAATGTTTGATAAGATATGATATAAACCCGAGCTAAATATAACCTTCGAGCTTGGAATCATGATCCAGCCTATTTCCATGACGTCGAAGTAACAGCTCAGGCTTGCTGAGGGAAATTTGATCTATTTGGGTGCCATAGTCTAAGCTGCTAATGAATTTGCATGTGCAATATTCATGGCGTTGAGTGTTAAATATTTCCACGTTTGAGTCAGTGATAATATAGCGTCTTCTGAGCATCTGGCATTTTAAGCTGATAGATGGTTTTGCAGATCTGAAATAATGAGTATGCTGTTGAGATTTTTGCTTGTGCCTGGATGTTGGATGTTGTGCTCACACCTGTGTTCTGTTTTGGTGTTTACTGGTTGTGGTGGAGCTCCAGTCCCAGGCTTGGGCGGCAGATATCCTGGCCTTGGTCTTGCGTGCATGGTGTGTTTCTTCCCACTCGATAGGTTGTGGCATCTGGTCATGTTCGTTGTGACAGTTGTTTGCGTCTGTTGATGTTTGGGGCCATCGTTCTTTCAGGGTCTTGAGGCTGCTACACATTGTTTAGCAGTGTGTGTGTGGTATTAGTGGTGGTGGTGTACTATGACGCTGCAGTCATGCTGGCTGTGTGGGCCTACAGTGATTCTGATTTCTCAGCTACATCTCTGAAATGAGTTCAAACTTATGAAGGACAGGAAAATCTGATGATAATAATAACATTTTACAACAACGCGCTTATCCGGAGCGACTTACACACAGTATCTCACATAAGTGAGTACACCCCTGACATGTGTGTAAATATTTGATGATATGTTTTCATGTGAAGAAATGGCACTGTGCTACAATGTAAAGTAGTGAGTGTACAGCTTGTGTAACAGTGTACAATTTACTGTCCTCTCATAATAACTCAACACACAGACATTAATGTCTAAACCACTGGCAACAAAAGTGAGTACACCCCTAAGTGTACTTTTATATCAGGAAATAAAAGCCAAATTCGGCACTCTCTTCTCATTTTCACCTTTTGAGCTCAAACCCAAATGTCTTCAGTCGACAGCAAAAATAGCTGAATTGGCCTCGCCGTTCCAGTAGTTTCCGAGTTTTGTTTATATGAGAAAATTTTCCCATGTCTAATGTATCTAGCCCTATAGCTAGTCTCTTTTCCAATGCTGCCTTCTGCTAAATAATGAACATAAATGCATGTGATTGGATAAACTGCAATAGAGGATCTGCTACAGAAGCTGTAGTGGTTCATGTTTAGGGGAAAAACCAAACAAAACAAAAAAGTCAGGCTTCTGAGTGCTGGAACAGAAGCGTGTTAGCTCTGTCATCCAGAGAGTCATGAGTTTGAATCCTGATGATGACACGGCCATCAAAGCCAGAGTACAAGAGAGCAAAATTGACCGTGATCTCTGGGTGGTAAGGGCCTACACTCTCTCAACCCTGTCAATCAGAGTGGCACTAGCCAGTCATGGGCATCTGAGAGCTTAGACACGTTAGCCTTCAGAACAGTGTGATAGGAGAGAGTTTGGCCAAGTCTAGATCATTTTATATTCTCATTTACTTGTCGCTGCAACTGCATTCTGCCAAATTGTGCTGCTTATTGACACTGTTGTTATTTCACAGATGTGTACGAGGCCCTAAGGTAGCATAAGAAAAGTAAAATCTTACTACTGTGATCATAAAGACTGTCCTGGGCTCATCCCAGGACTCTTATTCACAATCTGCTCACGCTCTAGATCCTTTCAGCACACTTAGTAACGTTTGTGTTCACTCGTCTACACCTGTATACTACTTCAATGAGAGATAAACTGTCTTGTGTCACCCAGAAGAGGACGGGTTTGCTGTTGAGTCTGGTCCCTCTCAAGATTTCATCCTTTCTTGTCGTCTTTTTCTTTGCAATAATCTCCATGGGTTTAAATGCGCTTCAATTCAAATGATTTCGTTTTATATCAGAATAAATTTCCATTAACGCTTATGAGAAAGTTCTTGTTTAAGATCTTTTAAAATGAGAATCACTAGGAGATTTCCAGTTTGGCTTAATGGTGTAAAATAAAAATTATTATATATATTCACAAGAATGTGTATGTATATTTCCATTAATATATTTTATGCTAATAACTTTAAAAGTCGTGTTTGGTATTGCTTGAATTCTTACAATGTATTTAGGTGAAATGGCTAAAAAAGGGAACAAGAGATGATGTGCCGTCGGAGCACACACTGCTCAGCAGTTGACCAGAACATGAAGGTTAAACCTGATTTAAATAATATTTTCTGACAGGAGTGAGATGTCATGTGATGTCGGCTCTGATCTGTCACGGCAGGTTCGAAGCACAAAACCATGCTGGAGGCGAGGAACGGAGCCGGCCCCATTAAAGCCTACCCTAGGCCTGGCTCCAAACTCAAAGTGCAGGCCAACGTTCTGAAGGGTTCAGGATTACAGAACAAGACGTTCCACTGCGAGATCTGCGACGTCCACGTCAATTCAGAAATCCAGCTCAAACAGGTGTGTGTGTGTGTGTGTGTGTGTGTGTGTGTAAGTTTGAAACTCTAGTAATTCTAAAAGAAAAGTTAAAGGATTCCCTTTAACTTTCATGATCTGCTTGACCTGGTACAATTCAGTACCACTACTGTTTCTATTTTTAATTCATTCTTCACTAAAAGAAAATCCTGGCCGTGTATAACATAACCTATTCTGCATTAGACAGGTGCAAATATTTATTAGCATGTATTATATGATTATCTGCGTAACTGTTTATTGGTATTGTCACAGTATTGTTTTATGAGATGGCATATTCCTTCCTTCATTATCAGTGTTGTTGTGTGTTATTTTACGTAACTGTAGTATAACTACATTTCATTTCAATCCTTTCAAAGTCACCCACTTATTGTAAATGGAGCCGGTCAGCCGAGACGTTCGTCTCCAATGTCTGAAGTTATGGTGTTTCATTTTGTCCTGGCACTACAAGGCTGACGTAGTTAAATTGAGGAATTGGCAGCAAGTGAGCAATGAGTTCTCAAAGTTGATGTGTTGAAGCAGGAGAAATGGGCAAGTGTAAAGGAGCTGAGCGACTTTGACTTGACAAGGGCCAAATTGTGAGAGTTAGTTAGACGACTGGGACAGAGCATCTCCAAAACCGCAGGTCTTGTAGGGTGTTCCCGGTATGCAGTGGTTAGTACCTACCGAAATTGGTCCAAGGAAGGACAACCGATGGACCAGTGATAGTCATGGGCACCTACGGCTCTCTGATGTTCCTGCTACTGAGATCGAGACGAGGCAGAGTAGCATTTCACCCAAGTTTGTCACAAGACTAGTATTGTAGTACTAATTCGTGGTCTCGGTAGACCAAGACCCGTCTTGTGTACCACAGTACTATATCTTGCTGTAGATAAAGCAAACATATGGTGCAGCTGAGGCTTTAGGCATGCAGTTTGGTCAGTTGTTAGCTATAATATTCCCTAATTTGTTAGCCTTGTAGTTCGAGTAAAAACTGAAGAAAGGACCTTTAGACGTTACGTGTGTCTTGGCTGATCGACTACTCTTGCAGGGGAAACCGTGTAAATGCCATTTCTCTGTTCAATATTTTCATTTTCCGCACATTTAAATGAGTTGAATACAAAATGCTTGATTATTGTTTTTAATCCTTGTCTTTTATTATTATTATTATTTTATTTTTTTCTCAGCACATCTCCAGTAGAAGGCACAAAGACCGTGTGGCAGGCAAACCTCTGAAGCCCAAATACAGTCCTTACAACAAGCAGCAGCGCAGCTCCAACTCCCTTGCAGTAATGCATTATTTATCAACTTTGTAATCAAACGCTTTCATCAAGAGATACTCGTGTGTCCGGGATCAGCGGTGTGAGCCATCGCGCGCAGTAGTCTGCGCTCTAACAGATGCTAATCATACGTTCCAGGGGGGGTTAATGCATCTAAATGTAAAAATCCAGCCCTGACCTGCATGACCCCTCCCACATTACACTAGTTTTTATTACATGTATAATGTGAAACATATTACCCCGAAGCCAGTTATGCTGCTTGGACGTAAACCGGATGCAATGACATCCGTAGAGTCCAGAGCAAAACTTTCTTTTTAATAGAAAACACAGGTTTTCTAACACGTTACCGTCACAGATATGAACCACTAACTTGTTTATCGGACATCCGATGACATTATAAACTATAAAAAGGTCAAAAGGTTCGAGATTAAAAGGTTCGAGATTAAAAACTGTACAGTAGATATTAGGTTGAAAACCGTTGGAGTCCTTTAACGCGTCAGAAAATTAACATTTCGGGCATTTTCTCCTCGGCTCGGTTCACTTTCTCAAGGCAATATTTCAAAATGTGTTTGTGCGAGTGACGTGTGAGTAAACTGTCCTCTCATTGGTCAGAGTGCTCCTGTTTACGTTCCGGGCTTCTGCTCGTAGCGGTAGATGTACAGACAGAAGCTGCGAGAACTTATTGTAGTTTTCTTTTTTAGCTGTAGTTATGATAATGTACCTAATTTATTTGTTCCACGGAACGATTAAAGCCCATCTCTTTGAGACGCTCGCTAAACACCTTGTAAACCTCGGTGCCGTATTGAAAGTTGTTCAGAAATATGTTCGTCAGACCAGAGGTATTGTGCCTCGTCTTTGGACCAAGTTAAAGCACGTTTCATGTTGCAAGCCATGAGCAAAACAAACACGCTTTTTTACGCATCATGCATTGCTATACATGTTGGTTAGTTGGGTCCGTTGCTTTCTCACCACAAGCGAACGGCTCCAGAGTTCGTCGACAACCGGACCGAGACCACCTGAATGAGAGTGTTTTAGTGCGGATCCGTGCCGTGTCTGTATTTGTCTAAACGACCTGAACCAAGGGAGAAAATGCACCAGGTTCCGAAACAAACGCTCCAAAGAAACCAGATGTGAAAATGCCCTGATTGTTTCAGTTTTATTTATTTATTTATTTATCAGAATCCATATTTATTTGTTGCCTCTTTCTCTGTTCAGGCTAAGCTTGCACTCCAGAAAGACTTTGTGAAACCCATCTCTCCAGCCTTCATCTCCTCTCCATTCTCCTCCTCCACGATTCCGTCCATCTCGCTCCACCCGCGCCCCAACACCTCCATCTTTCAGACTCCGGCGCTACCAGGCTCCTTCCTGCGAGGGGCACCGGGGCCCATCCGGCCCTCCAGCAGTTCCATCCTCTTTGCCCCGTACTGAAAAATGCTGAGGATGAGAGGCTGATGGTCTGACTTCGGACCTCTCAGGCATGGAATACTCAAGAGATGTCATAGCCTGAGAGAGGAAGGTGTGTTTGTTTAGAAACTATTTGATGGTCCAAGTCCTCATGTGCTACTGGAAGGAGGGTTTGGATTCTTGTACAAGGAAAAATAAAAATCCTGTTTCTCTCAATGGTCCAAGTTCTCTTGAGGTGCTTGGGTTCTCACAGAAGGAATAACAACAAAAAAAAAACTGCTTCCTGATTGACTTGAATGATCGTGGTCTTCCTGTTCGATGGAACAGACACTTTTGGATACACACATGGGGGGAAAAAAAACAAAGTCTAACAATCACGAACCTATAACAATCAGATGCTCCGTGTTGCGTTCAGTGGCTCGATGTGGTCAGGGAATGTGTGCTGTCTCGTATCGTGTAGTCGATGATGCTTCATCGTCAGTGCTGGACTTTGTTCCTTGTTTGTTCTCCTCTTCTTGTTTTTGTTTTTTAATCTGATGTGGTTGTGTAGTTTCTTTATTGAGCCTTTGAACGAACTTTCATGACTTATTCGATGGGTTACAGCCATCTTCACACATTTACACTAAATCCCATTTTCATTTAAATTAAACACCAAGCCTGAGGCTAATTTCTTCATTTGGAATCCTCCTGATCACAGATTATGGCATTTATGATAGCGTTATGACTGATTCCTCATTTTAATTTCCATTTGAAATTGGATTTTTCATTTTTATTAAGAGTCCTTTTTTTTAATTATTTAGACTTCTTTTATTAAGAAAAACCACAGGATTCCAATGTCTTATTCACTCACTCCTTGCACACACAGACAAATGACACTATTACAGATGATTTCTGGCGTAAATTATTTTGATTTTGAAAGCCCAGGAACTCCACCGACCAATCATGTCCGTGTACCATATTTTCCAGATAATAAATTCGCCTCTTGTTGTAAGACGCAGCCCAGTAAATTCTCTCTGCTTAAGCCTTCTTTACGTTGTACTATTCCTGACCTGGGGTATTAGCACATTTGCTCTTGCACCTCCATGTTTGGGGGTTCGAATCCCACCTACACCACGTGTGTGCAAAGTTTGTATGTTTCCCCCCGTGCTTCGGGGGTTTCCTCACGGTACTCTGGATTCCTATCTCATTCCAAAGACCTGTTTTTAGGCTAACTGGCATTTTCAGATTGTCCGTAGTGTGTGATTGTGCCTTGTGATGGTTTGGCCCCCTATCCAGGGTGTCCCCCACCTTGACCCCAAATTCCCTGGCTCCAGGCTCCCCGCGACCCTGTGTAGTATATACAAATACACCGACGGATGAATTTCTGGCGTGATCTTGCTGTCACAGACAAAAATCGCACATCGTAAAAGAATTCTTTGGTCGCGAGTTGAACGCATAACGCGACATGCTCATCAGTGGTCGCTGCTACTGTCTAAAAGCCACCAGTAGAAGGATGACATAGGATTACCATTGTATAGCTACAAATACGGTAGACAAAACACAAACATGGTTGGTTTGTTTGGTTGTTTGTTATACGAACCTATTTCTCACAGGAGCCTGGATCAAACACCGCTCTATCATTAGAGGACCTTCATCGTGTAATCCGACACGAGGAACACACACTCATACGGTTTGATTTAGGATTCGTAAATTTGTAATGTGTGACATACAGTAATAATCTTCAAAGAGGACTGCAATCACCCAGTCTAAATCCGACTTTAGAGAGAGAATCGATCAATATGTGCACTGTCCTCCGAGTCACACTAATGTTCCAAACATTCTCAGCTTGGTTATGTTTGTACTAGCTTCAAAATGGCACTTTAGAGCTCTCTATTTAATTTTTTTTTGTCCTGGTAGTGTTGCGACAGTTCAGGGCTGTATTGTTTCCTGATCAGAAACCTTCTACGTAGCTTTTATTTGTCTGATCACATCACTGTCCTACTGGAAAAGAAGAAAAAACAAAACAATAGAAACCCTCAAATTTGTAATGGTTTTAATGTTATAATGGGAATTATATTGGTTTTAACGGAAACTGTAGTGTTCCTGTGAGTCTCTACTGGTAATTTGTTGCATTCTGCTAGTGGCATGTTCTCTCTAGTGGATATCGTTAAGGACCAATAATTGTAATGGTTAGCTGATGGTTTGTAATAGTATTTGTAGTGGAAACCATTAGAATCTCTATAATGGTTTCTGGTTGTTGTTTTTTTCTTCTTTTTTTTCAACAGGGTTCCACTACTCCAATGCTAATTTCTATGACAAAACATCTTATGCTAGTACCAAGCTAATGTTAATTTAGCACCAAGCTGCCACTGGAGTATGCTAGCTAAACATAAAAGGTTAGCTATCTAATAGCACTGTAAAATAATACCTCTATATCGCATAACTAGCAGGCTACATCAAGACATGACATTGAAATGAATGTAAATAATTTGCAAGCTAATAACATTATAAAATAATAGCTCTATATGATGTTATAAATCCGTTTATACTAAGAGGGTTATCACTGGAGCAGCCAAAAATGAAAAGCTAGTTACTCTATAAAACTATGTTTTTTATGAGATTAAACATTATTATTACAGTAGCTAAACATTACTGACATAACCTAAAGAGCTAGCTAGCTGAACGCTGTGGTTTGGAATGGGGTTCTCTGGTAAACAGAGTAGCGTAACTGATTTAGTATCACGCCGACCAATAAAAACTCCAATAAATAGGACTAATTAAGTCAGATGCTGAAGTACTTTGTTCTTTTTTTATGCTTTGTTGCTTTTTGATGTATGTAATGCTAGCACTTTGGCAACAGAAATGTCTCTATCATCTGGAAAATGCGGTAACATCTTTATTTTGTACAGACAAACACACACACACACATAAATATACATTTAACTTTATCCCAGGTTTCCCATTTTTCATTATAAATCTGACGTAATAAGACTAAACACGCCGTCTTTTCATTTCTGTGTAAAATCCGCATTTGTAACTAAACTGCACTAACTCTGCAGCTCTTTGGCGATGCAATAATGTACAGAATGTTCGATATCGATATTCTCTGTAGTGTATTTAATGTTTACCTAAAAGGTTGCAATACTTGTTGTACTTTATGGATTGGAGGAGGTGCTAAGAGACAGAAAAAAAATACATTTTATTTGTATTTTTTAAAATTCTGAGAAAGAGAAACCCCTCATTCACAGAGAATTCTTTATTTAGATCATGATATGTATGTATGAGAGGATGTACATAACAATATTTCCTTTTCAATAAAAATAATATATTTCAATGATTTTTCTTCCCAGATGATAATGTACAGTACTTTTTGTCCATGAACATAAAAGATATTTGAATTTACTTCTTTAAAAAAAAAAAAAAAAAAGTTTCTAATAGAAAGCAGCTTTTAGAATAAATAGCATGCTTGATTTAATAAGAAAAAACAGCAGTAATTAATATGACATGAAATGTACAGTATTTATTTTCAGAAACTTTTTTTATGATCTCGAAATGTATTATTTTTGTTTTTTCCTTTCCTTTATTCTGTGGAGTTTGATGTGTGGTGATGGTTTTGTGTTTTATCCTGTGTTTCTTTTATTAAAGCCTCCAGGTTATGTGGAATTATTGGATTGTGTTATAATATACGTGAGGTTAAATTCTCCGAGGCATGAACGGTGTAAAATTAGCACCTGGTATCCAAGCACAGCAGCCAGCGGACGTGTAACAGCTGTGTAGGTTAAAGAATCAGAAACTTTCACTGTTTAAACTTGAATGTTTCTTTTCTCATTCCCAAACAGCTCAGAATGAAACTTTTGGACTATAAAATGTCATGTTTTTCACTTACTAATTATAATTGACATTTTATGGCTTAATGATTCTACAAGGAAGACCGTGATATAGCGCTACGTGATGGTATGAAACATTTAATAAGGCGTCGAATGTAAACTACAAGTGTGCTCATGAACCAATCCATGTCCCTATCTGCTACCCAAACCTTTCCCTTTCCTCAGACGACCCCACCCGCTATGCTGAAACTACCGTATGTGTATGTATTTCTCATTAATGAGAGCAGCAATATTCTTGCTGGGGCTGGAGGTATTTTTCCAAGAAATGTCACCCAAAAATTTTCCAGGACCACTCTCTGGCAATATTTCAAATCACAGTTTGTCTAAAGTATCTTTTTGAAATGATGTCATCATTACAGCTGTGAACAAACTTACCAGTAATGTTATTTTATCCTAAACACGAGTTATTTGTGCTGTTAAATAAAATTCCTTGTTTTTAAAGGTCCAGAAATTCAACTTACAGCTTCATAAATGCATACTTCTTATCTGTTCACCTTTAAATGTTCTGTTTTTTACCAAATTTGGTCACCTGCCAATTTTCCACCCACCTAACCTTGCCGCTACCAACCAGACGGTGAATGCTAACTAACGTGTGGTTCCTCTGAGACACGTGAAGCCAGCCAACTGCATCTTTCTGAACTGTTGCTCATGCTGCTTAACACACTCATTAGGGAAAGTGCTATCTGCTATCTTCCACATACATGAGCTCATAGTTGGCCACAATTGGCTAGTGTCGCTGTGATTGGCAGGATCCTTCCCACCCAGAGAGCATGGCCAGTTTTGCTCCCTTGGCTCCCGGCAACGTCGGGATTTGGACTTCCACTCTCCTGACTCCTGATGGAAAAACACGTTTCTGTTGCTCCAGTTGAGATCCTGTACTGTTGTGTCTTCGCTACTTGGACAAGAGAGAGTCAGTGAAATCTGTTTTTCAATGAGGTAAGTGATCTACGTAATCCCATGTGATTGGCTGCAACAAGCCGCAGCGTAGGATCTGCTACAGAAGCCACAGTGGTTCGTGAAAGGAAAAGATGGAGTCATTAAATTAAAGCCAGGGGGTGGGGGAAGTTTGAATCCCACGTCTGCCCTTTGTGCTTGGAATTTGCATGTTCTCACCGTGCTTTGTGGTTCTCCGGTTTCCTCCCCCAGTCCAATGATGTGCGTTGTAGGCTGATTGGCATTTCCAAATTGTCCGTAGTGTGTGAAATTGTGCCCTGTGATGGAATGGCACCCTGTCCAGGGTGTCCCCCGCCTTGTGCCCCGAGTTCTCCGGGATAAGACCCAGGCTCCCCGCAACCCTATGTAGGATAAATGGATGGATGGATGGATGGGTAGGTGGATGGATGGGGTGGGTGGATGGATGGATGTGGTGGGTGGGTGGGTGGATGGATGGATGGGGTGGATGGATATGGATGTGCGGATGGATGGATGGATGGATTGATGGATGTGGATGGATGGATGGATGGATGGATGGGTGAGTGGATGGGTGAGTGGATGGATGGATGGGTGAGTGGATGGGTGAGTGGATGGATGGATGGATGAGTGGATGGATGGATGGGTGAGTGGATGGGTGAGTGGATGGGTGGGTTCTGCTACAATGTTTTTGTGAAATACTTTGCTGGATCCCCAGATGAAAATCTTAACCTCTGACCAAGCACTGTCCATGGTGATAATGTTAACATTAGGGGCTCAGGAGAGAGTACATGTAGTATGTGGATGTACTCATTTCAGGCATCAATTACAGCAGCTGCTTTTCTAAGGATTATATTTCCCTCAATGCTTAATTTCAAGACACCATATGTTGAGATTTATAATGACAACATAATATCTGATCCCACCCATCGAGGTCTGATTCTGAGGTTATCTTACTACGAAACGAAGAATCTGAAGTGTTACACCGTTCACTCTGACAATACCAGGTTGTATAGTTATAATGCTGTTGACTTTGCACGATTTCACACCCAAACAATAGAACTTTGTATTCTCGAAGGTGACAGATGTAGAAAAGCAAAACCTTTTCTGCCGCACTCCTACTACAGTGGACCTTTTTCTTTCCCATCATCACAGTGTGTTTCATATATAGTGGTGTTTTATTCATTCCGTTATATAGGTCTGTCTCTGTAATGTCTGGAATGGAACTACGTGCTAAATTGCATCCGCTCTAGCAGGAACAGAATGTTGATGAAAGTTAATGAAAGCTACTTTTACAATCTCCGATATGAGTTCTTTGAATTATAGCTATGTGCAGTATCTGATCAGTGAAATAAGGCAGAAGCCTGAAGTCCACCTTACATTTACATTTACATTTATTCATTTAGCGGACGCTTTTATCCAAAGCGACTTACACATGAGACACACTCACACACCAATGGTAGCAGAGCGGCATGCAAGGTGCTAGCTTGCCATTGGGGGCAACTTAGGGTTCAGTGTCTTGCCCAAGGACACTTCGGCATGGGATCACCCGGGCCGGGATTCGAACCGCCAACCCTACGATTAGTGGATTAGTGGACAACCCGCTCTACCGACTGAGCCACATCCGTCCACCTTAATAATGCGTGCTCCTAAAGCCCTATTCGGATTGGTAAATCTTTGAGATGGTCGGCTGTGGCTCAGTCGGTAGAGCGGGTTGTCCACTAATCCACTAATCGTGGGGTTGGCGGTTCGAATCCCGGCCCGGGTGATCCCATGCCGAAGTGTCCTTGGGCAAGACACTGAACCCTAAGTTGCCCCCGATGGCAAGCTAGCACCTTGCATGGCAGCTCTGCTACCATTGGTGTGTGAGTGTGCTCTCAGTTTAAGTCACTTTGGATAAAAGCATCTGCTAAATGAATAAATGTAAATGTAGGTTCTGTCACAATTCATCATGTAAGTCATTTTTTTATGGATTGCATGTTCGTACATTTGGACCTGTAATAATAACCCTAGGAAATATACACTCAGTGGTCACTTTATGAGGAACACCTGCTCATTCATGGAAGTATTCAATCAGCCAATTATGTGTCAGCAGCTACAGGTCAAGCGCTTCAGCTAATGTTCACGTCAAACATCTCAGTGGCTTTGATCATGGCATGGTTGTTGGTTTGAGTAGTTCTCCGTTCTGCTGGGATTTTCACACACAGAACAGTGAAAAATCCGGTTCTTTGTGTTCGGAAATGCCTTGTTGAGGAGAGAGGTCTGACAAGAATGGTCAGACTCGTTCTAGCAGTCGAACAATCTTTACAACCATGGTGAGAAGAAAAGCATTTCAGAACACACAGCACATGGAATCCCGAGGCAGATGGACTACAACAGCAGATCACATCAGGTTCCACTCCTGCCAATCACTCTCACTCTCTTTTCTTTCTGTCTATCTTGTTCTCACTCTTTTCTTTCTGTCTCTCATGTTCTCACTCTCTTTTCTTTCTGTCTCTCTTGTTCTCACTCTCTTTTCTTTCTGTCTCTCTTGTTCTCACTCTCTTTTCTTTCTGTCTCTCTTGTTCTCACTCTCTCTCTCAATCTTCTTTCTATCTCTCTCTTGTTCACTCTTTTCTTTCTGTCTCTCTTGTTCTCACTCTTTTCTTTCTGTCTCTCTTGTTCTCACTCTTTTCTTTCTGTCTCTCTCTGTTCTCACTCTCTTTTCTTTCTCTCGTTCTCACTCTTTTCTTTCTGTCTCTCGTTCTCACTCTTTTCTTTGTCTCTCTCTCTCTGCTTCTCACTTTTCTTTGTCTCTCTCTCTTGTTCTCACGCTCTTTTCTTTGTCTCTCTCTTTCTCACTCTCTTTTCTTTCTGTCTCTTGTTCTCACTCTCTTTTCTTTCTGTCTCTTGTTCTCACTCTCTTTTCTTTCTGTCTCTCTCTGTTCTCACTCTCTTTTCTTTCTGTCTCTCTTTCTCTATTTTCTTTCTGTCTCTCGTTCTCACTCTTTTCTTTCTGTCTCTCTCTCTGTTCTCACTCTCTCTCAATCTTCTTTCTGTCTCTCTCTCTTGTTCTCACCCTTTTCTTTCTGTCTCTTGCTCTCGTTCTCACTCTCTTTTCTTTGTGTCTGTCTCTCTTGCTCTCTCAATCTTCTTTCTGTCTCTCTCTTGTTCTCACTCTTTTCTTTCTGTCTCTCTTGTTCTCACTCTTTTCTTCTGTCTCTCTCTCTGTTCTCACTCTCTTTTCTTTCTGTCTCTCTCTTTCTCACTCTCTTTTCTTTCTGTCTCTCTTGTTCTCACTCTTTTCTTTGTGTCTCTCTCTGTTCTCACTCTCTTTTCTTTCTGTCTCTTGTTCTCACTCTCTTTTCTTTCTGTCTCTTGTTCTCACTCTCTTTTCTTTCTGTCTCTTGTTCTCACTCTTTTCTTTCTGTCTCTCTTGTTCTCACTCTCTTTTCTTTCTCTCGTTCTTACTCTTTTCTTTCTGTCTCTCTTGTTCTCACTCTTTTCTTTCTGTCTCTCTCTGTTCTCACTCTCTTTTCTTTCTCTCGTTCTCACTCTTTTCTTTCTGTCTCTCTTGTTCTCACTCTTTTCTTTCTGTCTCTCTTGTTCTCACTCTTTTCTTTCTGTCTCTCTTGTTCTCACTCTCTTTTCTTTCTGTCTCTCTTTCTCAATCTTCTTTCTGTCTCTCGTTCTCACTCTTTTCTTTGTCTCTCTTTCTTGTTCTCACTCTCTTTTCTTTCTGTCTCTCTCTGTTCTCACTCTTTTCTTTCTGTCTCTTGTTCTCATTCTTTTCTTTCTTTCTCTCTTGTTCTCACTCTTTTCTTTCTGTCTCTCTTGTTCTCACTCTTTTCTTTCTGTCTCTCTTGTTCTCACTCTTTTCTCAATCTTCTTTCTCTCTATCTCTCTCTTGTTCTCACTCTTTTCTTTCTGTCTGTCTTGTTCTCTCTCTTTTCTTTCTGTCTCTTGCTCTCGTTCTCACTCTCTTTTCTTTCTGTCTGTCTCTCTCTTTCTCAGTCTTCTTTCTGTCTCTCGTTCTCACTCTTTTCTTTGTCTCTCTCTCTGCTTCTCACTTTTCTTTGTCTCTCTCTGTTCTCACTCTCTTTTCTTTCTGTCTCTCTCTGTTGTCACTCTCTTTTCTTTCTGTCTCTCTCTGTTCTCACTCTCTTTTCTTTATCTCGTTCTCACTCTTTTCTTTCTGTCTCTCTTGTTCTCACTCTTTTCTTTCTGTCTCTCTTGTTCCCACTCTTCTTTCTGTCTCTCTCTGTTCTCACTCTCTTTTCTTTCTGTCTCTCATTCTCACTCTCTTTTCTTTCTGTCTCTCATTCTCTCTCTTTTCTTTCTGTCTCTCTTGATCTCACTCTCTTTTCTTTCTCTCGTTCTTACTCTTTTCTTTCTGTCTCTCTTGTTCTCACTCTTTTCTTTCTGTCTCTCTTTCTCAATCTTCTTTCTGTCTCTCGTTCTCACTCTTTTCTTTGTCTCTCTCTCTCTGCTTCTCACTTTTCTTTGTCTCTCTCTCTTGTTCTCACGCTCTTTTCTTTGTCTCTCTCTTTCTCACTCTCTTTTCTTTCTGTCTCTTGTTCTCACTCTCTTTTCTTTCTGTCTCTCATGTTCTCACTCTCTTTTCTTTCTGTCTCTCTCTCTGTTCTCACTCTCTTTTCTTTCTGTCTCTCTCTGTTCTCACTCTCTTTTCTTTCTGTCTCTCTTGTTCTCACTCTTTTCTTTCTGTCTTTCATGTTCTCACTCTCTTTTCTTTCTGTCTCTCTCTCTGTTCTCACTCTCTTTTCTTTCTGTCTCTCTCTCTGTTCTCACTCTCTTTTCTTTCTCTCTCTCTCTCTCAATCTTCTTTCTCTCTATCTCTCTCTTGTTCTCACTCTTTTCTTTCTGTCTCTCTTGTTCTCACTCTTTTCTTTCTGTCTCTTGCTCTTGTTCTCACTCTCGTTTCTTTCTGTCTGTCTCTCTCTCTCTTTCTCAATCTTCTTTCTGTCTCGTTCTCACTCTCTTTTCTTTCTGTCTGTCTCTCTCTCTTTGTCAGTCTTCTTTCTGTCTCTCGTTCTCACTCTTTTCTTTGTCTCTCTCTCTGCTTCTCACTTTTCTTTGTCTCTCTCTGTTCTCACTCTCTTTTCTTTCTGTCTCTCTCTGTTGTCACTCTCTTTTCTTTCTGTCTCTCTCTGTTCTCACTCTCTTTTCTTTCTCTCGATCTCACTCTTTTCTTTCTATCTCTCTTGTTCTCACTCTTTTCTTTCTGTCTCTCTTGTTCTCACTCTTCTTTCTGTCTCTCTCTGTTCTCACTCTTTTCTTTCTGTCTCTCTTGTTCTCACTCTTTTCTTTCTGTCTCTCTCTGTTCTCACTCTCTTTTTTTCTCTCGTTCTCACTCTTTTCTTTCTGTCTCTCTTGTTCTCACTCTTTTCTTTCTGTCTCTCTTGTTCTCACTCTTTTCTTTCTGTTTCTCTTGTTCTCACTCTCTTTTCTTTCTGTCTGTCATTCTCTCTTTTCTTTCTGTCTCTCTCTGTTCTCTCACTCTTTTCTTTCTGTCTCTCATTCTCACTCTTCTTTCTGTCTCTCATTCTCACTCTTTTCTTTCTGTCTGTCTCTCATTCTCTCTCTTTTCTTTCTGTCTCTCATTCTCACTCTTTTCTTTCTTTCTCTCTCTGTTCCCACTCTCTCTCAATCTTCTTTCTGTCTCTCTCTCTTGTTCTCACTCTTTTCTTTCTGTCTCTCTCTGTTCTTACTCTCTTTTCTTTCTGTCTCTCTCTGTTCTCACTCTCTTTTCTTTCTGTCTCTCTCGTTCTTACTCTCTTTTCTTTCTGTCTCTCTCTGTTCTCACTCTCTTTTCTTTCTGTATCTCTCTTGTTCTCACTCTCTTTTCTTTCTGTCTCTCATTCTCTATTTTCTTTCTGTCTCTCTTGTTCTCACTCTCTTTTCTTTCTGTCTCTCTTGTTCTCACTCTCTTTTCTTTCTGTCTCTCTCTCTTGTTCTCACTCTTTTCTTTCTGTACATACACTGTACATACTTTAAGATACTGTATATAGTCCTTGGAGTTATTTGTACTTCTCATTTTATAGAAAGTAAAATACAGCATATTTATATATATATATAGACATGTACATCTGCAGTCTGTAAACAATATTTTTTTATTTTTTTTATACGGCTTCAGACGAGGCAAAAATCTCAGAGATATTCCAGTCATAATTACATTATGCCAATGTAAAACTGATCCATTCTTATTCCCGTCTCTGGGATTTCGACCGGCTGTGTTCGGATCACACTCAACTACAGCTTTAGGATCTCTTTATTACTCCTCACTCATAATTTCTCCAGCATATCATACGTTTGCTTTAATCCTTTCTCGTGAAATTCAGACTTTCCCATTTGTCATCAGTTTTTATTCCTGTTTTAAGTAGCTGTGAGGCTGATTTGCACCGAGTGTCTTTTTTATGCAGCTCTATAAAATGTTATCTCATGTTCCTAAGTGAAATCCCACAGCACTGAGACTACGTATAGACGAGTGCTGGGGTTTAACACCATTTTCATTTTTACATACACACTGAGGAGCAAACCTTTAATTAATAAGAGAATTAAGAGAGTTAATTAATTCCTGCTTTTAAATCCCTGTGCGGTGTGTGTGTGTGTGTGTGTGTGGTTTTTTTATTAGCTCCGAGAGGAACTGAAGCTCTTTTTGGTTTCCTCTTAATTCGAACACTGCTTTTAACTCCAGTACTGAAACTAAGGAAACACTTTTTCTGCAGGTTTCTTTTTCCTGCTTTATATATAGTAATATTTCATGTAATTGTTTAGTGACAGCATTGGACAGCATCTGCTTGAAACTTATGCTTCGAGCTAAATTACATCTGCCATGTCTGGAATAAAAAATCTGACAGCTTGTCAAGTTAGCATGGAATACTGCTTTATTATATCTCTATATAGATTTATAAATAGCAGCAAGTAAACTGTGAGTCACTGGAACTGTGGACAGGTTTGGTTACAGTTTGTGGTTTGGGTACCATCAGTGGTTGGGTTAGTGGTTTGATTAGTGGTTTGGTTACCGGTTAGTTTACCGTTAGTGGTTTGGTTACTATTAGTGGTTTGGTTAGTAGTTTGGTTACAGTTTGTGGTTTGTTTACCATTAGTGGTTTTGTTGCCAGTTTGTTTACAGTTAGTGGTTTGGTTACTGGTTTGGTTAGTGTTTTGGCTACTGGTTTGGTTATCGTTAGTGGTTTGGTTACCATTAGTGGTTTGGCTAGTAGTTTGTGGTCTGGTTACCGGTACTGGTTTGGTTACTGCTTTGGTTGCCTTTAGTGGTTTGGTTACCATTAGTAGTTTGGCTACCGTTTGTGGTTTGGTTACCGTTACTGGATTGGTTACCATTTTTGGTTTGGTTACCGGTTTTGGTTAGTGTTTTGGTTATCGTTAGTGGTTTGGTTACCGTTACTGGTTTGGTTACTGTTAGTGGTTTGGTTAGAGGTTTAGTTACTGTTAGTGGTTTGGCTAGTGGTTTGGTTACCGGTTTTGGTTAGTGGTTTGGTTATCGTTAGTGGTTTGGTTAGAGGTTTAGTTACCATTTGTGGTTTGGTTACCGGTTTTGGTTAGTGGTTTGGTTATCGTTAGTGGTTTGGTTAGTGATTCGGGTACCGTTAGTAGTTTGGTTACAGTTTGTGGTTTGGTGAAAGTTAGTGGTTTGTTTTGTGTTTTGGCTACTGGTTTGGATATAATTGGTTTGGTTACGGTTATTGGTTGGGTTAGTGATTTGGTTAGTAGTTTGTGGTCTGGTTACCGTTACTGGTTTGGTTATCATTAGTAGTTTGGTTACCATTACTGGATTGGTTACCATTTGTGGTTTGGTTACCGGTTTTGGTTAGTGGTTTGGTTATCGTTAGTGTTTTGGTTAGAGGTTTAGTTACTGTTAGTGGTTTGGTTAGTGGTTTGGTTACCAGTTTTGGTTAGTGGTTCGGGTACCGTTAGTAGTTTGGTTACAGTTTGTGGTTTGGTGACAGTTAGTGGTTTGTTTAGTGGTTTGGTTTGTGTTTTGGCTACTGGTTTGGATATCGTTAGTGGTTTGGTTACCGTTAGTGGTTTGGTTATAGTTATTCGTTGGGTTAGTGGTTTGGTTAGTAGTTTGTGGTCTGGTTACCGGTACTGATTTGGTTGCCCTTAGTTGTTTGGTTATCATTAGTAGTTTGGTTACCGTTACTGGATTGGTTACCATTTGTGGTTTGGTTACAGTTTTGGTTAGTGGTTTGGTTATCGTTAGTGGTTTGGTTAGTGGTTCGGGTACAGTTATTAGTTTGGTTACAGTTTGTGGTTTGGTGACAGTTAGTGGTTTGTTTTGTGTTTTGGCTACTGGTTTGGATATTGTTAGTTTTGTTACATTAGTGGTTTGGCTAGTGGTTTGGTTACGGTTATTGGTTGGGTTAGTGATTTGGTTAGTAGTTTGTGGACTGGTTACCATTACTGGTTTGGTTATCATTAGTAGTTTGGTTACCATTACTGGATTGGTTACCATTTGTGGTTTGGTTACCGGTTTTTGTTAGTGGTTTGGTTATCGTTAGTGGTTTGGTTACTGTTAGTGGTTTGGTTAGAGGTTTAGTTACCATTTGTGGTTTGGTTACCGGTTTTGGTTAGTGGTTTGGTTATCGTTAGTGGTTTGGTTAGTGATTCGGGTACCGTTAGTAGTTTGGTTACAGTTTGTGGTTTGGTGACAGTTAGTGGTTTGTTTTGTGTTTTGGCTACTGGTTTGGATATCATTAGTTTGGTTACATTAGTGGTTTGGTTACGGTTATTGGTTGGGTTAGTGATTTGGTTAGTAGTTTGTGGTCTGGTTACCGTTACTGGTTTGGTTATCATTAGTAGTTTGGTTACCGTTACTGGATTGGTTACCATTTGTGGTTTGGTTACCAGTTTTGGTTAGTGGTTTGGTTATCGTTAGTGGTTTGGTTACTGTTAGTGGTTTGGTTAGAGGTTTAGTTACTGTTAGTGGTTTGGTTAGTGGTTTGGTTACCAGTTTTGGTTAGTGGTTTGGTTATCGTTAGTGGTTTGGTTAGTGGTTCGGGTACCGTTAGTAGTTTGGTTACAGTTTGTGGTTTAGTGACAGTTAGTGGTTTGTTTAGTGGTTTGGTTTGTGTTTTGGCTACTGGTTTGGATATCGTTAGTGGTTTGGTTACCGTTAGTGGTTTGCTTATAGTTATTGGTTGGGTTAGTGGTTTGGTTAGTAGTTTGTGGTCTGGGTACCGGTACTGGTTTGGTTGCCCTTAGTGGTTTGGTTATCATTAGTAGTTTGGTTACCGTTACTGGATTGGTTACCATTTGTGGTTTGGTTACCAGTTATGGCTAGTGGTTTGGTTACTGTTAGTAGTTTGGTTACGGTTAGTGCTTTGGTTACCGGTTTGGTAAGTGGTCTGGTTACTGTTAGTGGTTTGGCTATGGTTATTGCTTTGGTTACCGGTTTGGTTAGTTGTTTAGTTACCGTTAGTGGTTTGGCTAGTGGTTTTGTTACTGTTAGTGGTTTGGTTAGTGGTTTGGTTACGGTTAGTGGTTTGGTTAGTGGATTGGTTACTGGTCTGTTTAGTGGTTTAGTTACCGTTAGTGATTTGGTTAGGGGTTTGGCTAGTGGTTTGGTTACTGTTAGTGGTTTGATTAGTAGTTTGGTTATGGTTAGTGTTTTGGTTACCGTTAGTGGTTTGGCTAGTGGTTTGGTTACTGTTAGTGGTTTGGCTATGGTTAGTGCTTTGGTTACCGGTTTGGTTAGTGGTTTAGTTACGGTTAGTGGTTTGGCTAGTGGTTTGGTTACTGGTCTGTGTAGTGGTTTAGTTACCATTAGTGATTTGGTTAGGGGTTTGGCTAGTGGTTTAGTTACTGTTAGTGGTTTGATTAGTAGTTTGGTTATGGTTAGAGGTTTAGTTACTGTTAGTGGTTTGGTTAGTGTTTTGGTTACTGTTAGTGGTTTGGTTACAGTTAGTGCTTTGGTTAGTGGTTTGGTAACCCTTACTAGTTTGGTTATCGTTAGTGGTTTGGTTACCCTTACTGGTTTGGTTATCGTTAGTGGTTTGGTTACAGTTACAGTTAGTGGCGTTAGTGGTAAGGGCGGCTGTGGCTCAGTCGGTAGAGCGGGTTGTCTGCTAATCCACTAATCGTAGGGTTGGTGGTTCGAATCCCGGCCCGGGTGATCCCATGCCGAAGTGTCCTT
>JAFFST010044919.1:66006-85090 GCA_022414735.1 Noturus placidus | reverse complement strand
GGGTAGTGGTTTGGTTACTGTTAGTTGTTTGGTAAGGGTTTGTTTACTGTTACTGGTTAGGTTAGTGGTTTGGTTACTGTTAGTGGTTGGGTTAGTGGTTTGGTAAGGGTTTGGTTACTGTTACTGGTTGGGTTAGTGGTTTGGTAAGGGTTTGGTTACTGTTAGTGGTTGGGTTAGTTGTTTGGTAAGGGTTTGTTTACTGTTACTGGTTGGGGTAGTGGTTTGGTTACTGTTAGTGGTTTCTTAAGGGTTTGTTTACTGTTAGTGGTTGGGTTAGTTGTTTGGTAAGGGTTTGTTTACTGTTACTAGTTGGGTTAGTGGTTTGGTAAGGGTTTGGTTACTTTTAGTGGTTGGGTTAGAGGTTTGGTTTCCGTTAGTGGTTTGGTTACCAGTTTGGTTACCATTAGTGGTTGGGTTAGTGGTTTGGTTACCCTTACTGGTTTGGTTAGTGGTTTGGTTACAGTTAGTTGTTTGGTTACCATTAGTGGTTTGGTTACTGTTACCGGTTTGGTTACCGTTATTGGTTGCGTTAGGGGTTTGGTTACTGTTAGTGGTTGGGTTAGTGGTTTTGCTACTGTTAGTGGTTGGGCTAGTGGTTTGGTTACTTTTAGTGGTTGGGTTAGAGGTTTGGTTATCGTTAGTGGTTTGGTTACCAGTTTGATTACCATTGGTGGTTGGTTTAGTGGTTTGGTTACTGTTAGTGGTTGGGTTAGTTGTTTGGTAAGGGTTTGTTTACTGTTACTGGTTGGGTTAGTGGTTTGGTAAGGGTTTGGTTACTGTTAGTGGTTGGGTTAGTTGTTTGGTAAGGGTTTGTTTACTGTTACTAGTTGGGTTAGTGGTTTGGTTACTGTTAGTGGTTTGGTAAGGGTTTGGTTACTGTTACTGGTTGGGTTAGTGGTTTGGTAAGGGTTTGGTTACTGTTACTGGTTGGGTTAGTGGTTTGGTAAGGGTTTGGTTACTGTTAGTGGTTGGGTTAGTGGTTACGGATCTGTGATGGTGAGAAGGAGAAGGTTGTGAGTTCAGATCTCAACACTGACAGAGTTCCACTTTAGATTAATGTACAGATCCTCACACCTCATTTATTCAGGATTTCTCTGAAACATTACACACAGTCCATAGATTTATTGATGAACTTTCAACACGAATAGAAAGTCTCTCTCTCTTCTTTCTGTCTCTCTCACTCTCATTTCTTTCTGTCTCTCTCATTCTCACTCATCTTTCTGTCTCTCTCATTCTCACTCTCATCTTTCTGTCTCTCTCTCATTCTCAATCTGTCTTTCTCTCTCTCTCTCATTCTCACTCTTTTATTTTTCTCTCTCATTCTCACTCTTTTATTTCTGTCTCTCTCTCATTCTCACTCTTTTTTCTTTCCGTCTCTATCTCTCGTTCTCATTCTTTTCTTTCCATCTCTTTCTCATTCTCACCCTCTTTTCATTGTCTCGCTCATTCTCAATCTGGCTTTCTCTCTATCTCACACTCATTGTCACTCTTCTTTCTCACTCTGTCATTCTCATTCTGTCGTTCTCTCTCTCATGCTCACTCTTTTCTTTCAATTCAATTTCAATTCAACAAGCTTTATTGACATGACCATACATGTGTACAGTATTGCCAAAGCATTACAGTAATGAAGAACTGTTATTAATTAACATTAGTGTTCGAATAAACGTATGATCAGAATATGAATTACCATATTATATGAGCGTTCATATAGAAAAATGGAGATGAGAGAATAGAAACCATTAGAAATATTGTCAGTACAAATATCTTAAAGGAGTCAATAAAAATAAAATGTATAAATATATATTTTTTTATATCACAGAAGACAAACAGGGCTCTGTGTGTGTGTGTGTGTGTCAGGTTGTATCTGTCCCACTTTTCTCTGGTGCGTCTTCATTGGCTGGGTAATAAAACACAGTAGAGATTATTCATTCTCTCTCCACACATGATGTGATGACAGTTCGGAGATCCAAGACGCACCAACTCACTGAACACTGATTACTTCACCACTGTTTCGTTATCATTGCGATGCTAATGCTATCCGACACGTGTCCAAATTCCCCGACGAACACAAGAGCAGATCCTGTCAATGCTTTTGATGCACATTGTTATATCTAACCGTTGTAGCTCGTGTGATCGTGTGATTTATTTTGAGATGACACTTTTTACATGGAAATAAGACTTACGAGCGGTCTCTCCTATTCTCTCCTCTTTAGCGGTTTTCCTGCTCTGAAACTCTTAATCACTTCTGTAGCTTATTTATCAGCTTATTCGTGAAGTGAAAAAACTTTATTTAAAAAAAAAAAAATCTTAAGGTGCATTAGTAACATCTCATTAACACAAACTTGTATATCAGATGATGTACATAATCTCAGCCTAATAACAAACAGATTAAAAATGTTATTTCCAACAGAAGAAAACGATTCTTGATGTCGTGAGTTGTTCCGTAAGCCGATGTTTATTTATATTTTGTGCAAGGAGCCTTTTTTAGTACGTTTGTTAGTTCATCAGTTATGTGACAAGTAACGGATTTCTTTTCTTTTCTTTTTTTAACTTATTAACTTTGAGAAAGAAAAAAATGTGGTGGATAAAGGTTCCACTCCTGCCAGCCACGAAGAGGAATCTGACACTATCATGGGAACAGACTCAAACTGGATAGTTTCCAAGACTGGGAAAAGACCAGGACGTACACCTGGTTGTAAAACTCGGCTGGACATAAAATGTGCCTTTAAAATGTGCATTTTTTTTTTCTTCGTCAAATCTTCAACTGTCCAGTTTGGGTGAGTCTGTGCCCGTGAAAGCCTCAGTTTCCTGTTCCTGTTGGCTGACAGGAGTTGAACCTGACGTCGTCTTCTGCTCTTGTAGCTTGTCCACCTCAAGATTTGATGGACATCTGGACATTTTCCTTTCACCTCTCTTCTCAAAAAGGTGTTTTCACCCTCAGAACTATTGCTCACTCAATGTTGTCCCCCCCCGCCCCGCCCCGGCCCCCCCCATGATTCTGTGTAAAACTTTAAAGACAGTTGTGTGTGAAAATCCCAGATGATCATCAGCTTCTGAAATACTCACATCAGCCCACCTGGTACCAACAATCATACCTCTGTTAAAATCACAGAGATCAGACTTTTCCCCCATTCTGATATTTGATGTGTAGCTTAATTGGAGCTCTTTACCTGTATCTGCATGATTTTATGCACTGCTCTACTGCCACATGATTGGCTGATTACTGCATAAATGTACAGGTGTTCCTATTAAATTGGACAGTGAGTGTAGATATGATAGCATTGTCAGCATTATCGTTTACAGAAATTGGTAGACGTCATAACCCAGAAACACTTACAGTTATGTCATTTATCCAACTGAGGATTTGGTGGAAGCTTGGAGGTGCTGGGATTTGAGCTCATGACCTTCTGATCAGTGTCGTAAACACTGAGCTTCCACCACCACCCACCCATTGACGAAACACCTCTCCTTTTATTCCCGCTAAACTTCACATTTGTTTCCATCCTCCACCACGCCCAGATTAACTCCAGAAGTTCATGCTCATTCCCTGATGAGTGTTATGACATTCACATTGACTCATTTTCCAGAGTCACTTATATAAAGGGACAAACTGTGTTGAAGGGATCTGTAAGGTTTCATAACCTGAAAGACTTTTTTAAAAGAAAAGAAAAACATGTGGAAAGGTATTGATACCTATAAATATCGCTTTTGAATTCTACATTGAATTCTGATAGGTCAGAAGGTGTTGATTAATTTTCTATAACAGTAACGCAGCTGCAAGACAAAATCGCGGTCATTGAAATACGTTACGGCTTCTGTAACACCAACTAATTCACGTTAACAGATTTAATCGTTGATACAGTGAAATTATCTTGAAGGAAATGTTTCTTCAGCATTGTTGTAAGGAGTCTCCAGTGTCAGCACTTACATGTCAACATTACATGTTTTGACATGTCTTCAAGACGGATGGTTTTGTACTTCTCACTTTCTCAGTCACATGACAAGCTGTGTGTGTGTGTTTTTGAAGAAACTTCTTATTGACTTAAAGAGAGGGTGGGGGAGAAGCTGGTGAGGCAACAACTGTTTATATCTTTGAACAGATAACTATTCACAAGAAGTAACAACCCGCAACATAGCAATAAATGACTAAAAAGAACATTGTGTCATTATTGAATGAATAAAAAATTGTTAGTGTTGCTTGTATTGAATTAAACACATCAAGGCATGCTGTTATGGGAAAAGAAGCAAATTTAGTGTCGTAACAGCAACTGTGTTTTATGTAGTGGATTTTTTCCCCTGTAACAGTACACCAGACTGTATCCCCCCTCCCCCACACCCCTTACTTAAACTATGTGCAAGCACTCCCAGTTAATAAATACAATATATTCCTCTGGAAAGTTGTTAAAGGAGAGAATAAGTGCATTATCAGTGTCAAGAGATTTGCTAAATCAAGAACATTTGACTTGAAATGTCACCGGCATCATGGCCGAGTGGTCACGTGTCCATTTGGTGCTAGCTAGCGTGAACACAGTAGTCTTTCTTAAACGCTAATCATGCTTTCGTGCTGGAGTTGTTTACTGGATTGTTTTTGGAAACGGTTTTCCAGCAGTATAATCTCACTAGAAGCAGCCTTTGATCATTACTCATGAACTGCTGATTACCTTTGGAGTCCTTCCAGTCTAATCGCCTGAGGGGATCGCTGCATTTTATTACCGAGTATTTTCTTTCTTTCTATTTTTTTTTCTCTTTATTGTTATTAACTTGCTGATTATTTTTGAATTTCCTTTGAGTCAGCATACAGGCCATCACGGCTAATCAAACTGATTGAAACTTCATTGCACGGCCAATTTCTTAGCAAAACTTTTCTTAGCAAAAACAAACTGCTGAGTATGCTGGCCAAACTTTTCTGTTGTTTCTACAGAAAGAAGTTGATCATCTCAGCAACTGTATTCTGTTTAGTTTCCATATGACGTATGAGGAGTGTGGACGTCTATGTACAGCTTCACGGTAGAAATATTGCAGAAGTATTACAGCGAAATGGGAGAGGATTTCACAGTTATTGAGGTAGGGAGTAGATGCATGGATGTGCGCTTGTGTTCCTCAGCAGGGATTCGAATGTATTCTGCTGCTCTACAGACAAACAGTGGTTGCTTTGTTCTCTCTTTTTTAATAGCGTCAGCATAGGCTATTTTTAAAAAGAATAAAGACTGACTGCGCTAGTCAGTAACCTAAAGAAAACACACATTGACATTTTTAATTGCTCTAATCAACTAAAGTGCCACTGACGTACAGCTGCTGCACAAGTATACTGTATATGATGCAGTGCGAAAGTTGCTTTCATGCCTCGGGTGCCAATATTTTTTCAGTGTCAGACTTCCGATAAATGAGGAAAAAAAGAAGTAGACTATTTTCCCTCTTACCCCAAATGGCATCAGTCAGCCAACATATGTTTGGTGTCCCACGTTTACTTCTTAAGTTTCGGAGTAAACAGAAACACACCGAAAAGACTTTTCTGTAAATATCTGCTTCAAACCACATCCAGTTCTTCAGTGATGTTGCACAGACTTGTTTAACATGACGTACTGTAATTTGGAAACATGCTCACAACAAGATAGCGGCAGCCATCTTGGAAAACCAGGATGACTCTTCTTCCTAGTCCCCTTCTCCTAGAATTTGAAAGGTGATTAGGAGCTGAAAGTGATCCTGATGGTAATTTGGGAAGTGATCATCAATTACATAGGTTAATAATATTGAAATCAAAACTAAAGCAGTAAACCTCAGAGGACATGAACATATCCTGGCTGATTGACTACATTTGGGGTGAGGGAACAATTGCATGAATTTGACCTTTAAAAAAAAAAAAAAAAAAAGTCCCAATTTCTCTCCAATTTGGTCATTTGACAAATCCCAACCAGCCAGCTCTCCCCTATCATGCAACTGTTACACCACCGCCAGGAGAGGGCACTGTGGCACGGCTCCTGATTGGTCACGTGACTGTTTTGTTTTCATTCACTTCCTGCCCGAGTTCGAGTTTCTGTTTGAGAATGTCCTTGATTTATCTTTGGTTTAGATTCATTATGTTGGGTATTTAAACCCCTCAGGTCTATGCGCACGTCACGCAATATTATTTGTAGTTGAAATACCTGTGTGAGAAGCATCAGTCTTAACGGTGTAGCATCCAAGTTTAGCATGCTAAGCGGTCTTTGTTTATATGTCCTGTTTCCTGCATCGACTCTGGTCCCATGTTTTCTCGCTAACTCCATATAGACCGCGTTCCGGTGTGTTTCATAACAGCGACAAACGATGTAGGGTGAAGGATAAAGAAGGGTACGGAAGGTCACATGACTTTCAGCATGCAAAGTTACTTCGAAAATCTCTGCAAAAATGCGCGTCAACCCGGATATGACATCACACATCAGTGTTAAAATATACCATCTGTTCCTGTATGCAGTCACACTGTAATCCAGGCAATGTCTCTTTTGATGTTTTGATTTTATATTCTTTTAAATATAAATTAAACAGGATGGTGTGACAGCGCTGTAATTGGTGCGTCCTCCATCTTGGATTTTCTGAAGCGTGTCGATCTTCTATTGGTCACATGTGATACGAATTCACAGGTCAGAGTTCACCAAACTTGAACTTGGAACTTTTTCAAAACTTCTTCACATGACGAAGTCTCCAGACTTTCCATTGAATGGACGTCAATGGAAATTTCGCATGCTTACTTGGACATTGATGTTGTTTGGCACACGCCATTATCGTTCATCTCATTTATAGATTTTGAGAGGTTGAGAGCCTTGCTCAAGGGCCCAGCAGTGGCTGCACTGGGATTTGAACTTGTATACTTCTGGTCAGAAGTCCAACGTGAAACGCTCAAAAGAACGCGCTATTTGCCCTATTCAACATACAGTATATGAGCTCACAGAACCCCACGATTGGCTAGTGTTGTTCTGATTGACAGCACAGAGAGAGTATACCATCCGTCCCTCCCAGAAAGCATTTCCAATTTTTGCTCTCTTAGATTCCAGGCCATGGACGGCCATCATCAGCATTCACACTTTAACCCTCAGCACTTCAGCACTTTATCCTGATCAGGATCATGGTAGATGGTTCTGATCCCCAACATATCACTTTAAATGTGGGCAAATCAGCATAATGTGGAGAAAATGTATGTAAGTTATATACAGTATCTCTCCATAAAAGTCCAAACTGACTAAAAATCCGCTGGTCATCTCTTCATCGATGCTTAAGCTCTGCATCAAACGTACAAAATCTTTAATAATCTCACGCTTTCTTTTTTGTCTGATCATCTTCTTCCGTACCCTTCTCCATGTCTGGCTTGTACATTATTCCTCCCTTTAGATTTCAGACCTGTGAGCAACTACTCAACTCTCTGCAACTCCCTGCAACTCTCTTCTCCTTAAAGCAAATCAATCTTCCCCACTCAGCTCTTCGACATTCCACTCAGACCTCTCAACGGTTTTAACCTTACCTTCTGACATTAAACTTTATCTTCTCTGAAATGCTGAATGTCTTGTACGGCATGTTAAAATAACCGTAAAGCATCTTCTTTTACTGAAAATTATATATAAGTACGGTGTATAATTACTATTATTTTCAGAAGCTGTGGCAGTGACGCATATTTGCCTTTGAATATGTGCTGAGAAATAACGCACAAAATATATTTCTCTATAAAAAGAACAAGCAGCAGGTTGTTGATGCAATGCAATTAGTCGTTTGGCTGTGTTCATTTGCAGACTCATGGTGGGGGTAAGAGGGGGCGATTGGGTGTGGGAGGGGGGTGTATTTGTGGGTGACTGTGCTCCTTGATTGTGAAATAAGCGGTGTCTGGAAGTCTGTCCAGCATTAAAAGCTATTCATTTCAGTAAACACACAACTTAACATTAATGGATTCTTTTTTTTGGAGCACAATATTGAGGCCAGTCCTGGACAAATAAACACATTCTCTGTGGTGAATCTCGGCCCACAGTGTGCGCTCGTCCAAGAAAACTTTTCTCCTCTGTTCCTGCTCAACTTCTGATTCTGATCGTTTGCTCTGTACATTAGCAATCAATCTGCCGGAGTTACCATTCAAATATGTACCATTTGGCATGTCGCATGAGGGTTTGGTTCTAATTCAAATGTGAAGTGCTCACACCATGTGCCAGTGTTTCCTCAGGCACAATAATTTCTTATGGACACGCAAGGCCTCTGTTTAGGCTCATTTTGTGCCAAATTCCCCCTGGTCCTAAACTCTGTGTGTGATCCAAAGCAACAGATGCTGAATAAATATGGCATTTTTAAAAAATATATATAAAAAATAATTTTTATAAAATGGTTATTTTTATGCGGTCTTCATACAAGAATCTCCTTGCAAATTATCAGAAGACATGTTAAATGAAAACTAATATTCGCTTTCCTTTTTGTGCTTGGCCAGTTCATCTTCCACACACAGGGAACTGGAAGGTTTTTTTCCCCTGAATGTTTCACAGTTCTCTGTAATGTCTCCAGAGGGAATCTTTTGGCTGGCCTTGCAGTTCTAAACCAAAGTATATGTAGTGAGCTTACCATTAAAGTGGCAAAACATGATACTTTGAGAACTACAATACAAGAAAAGGATAAACCTGGGGATGATTGGTTTATTGGTGTTATAGAGTAATTTTCAACATATCACTGCTCTCGAAGGGGTTGAAGTGGTTATGGCTTCATGCTTCAACTGCATTAGTTTTACAATCCAGGCTTCTAATAGCTGCTAGAGACTGGTACATTTCATCCATAAATATGCCAAAGCAGCACCTAATTTTGCAGAAAGAAGCTATTTGAAAGACATGGCAAATGAGCAATCACAGACATTTTCCCTGTTGCTAACGCCAAACATGCAACGCTATCAAATGTTCATTAAACAAATCTCTGGAATAAGTTTGAAAGATGGGATTTGATTATTCGCTCTTTTTTTATCCAGTAAATATACCTTAGCCAAAAAAGCTCATTGTGTATGTTACGACCCGGTCTAGGGCGGGCCGCAACTTACAATGAAATAATGAGTTGGCGAGACCAGGATTGCGTTTGATTTGTGTTTATTTTTTTAGTGGTTTAAAGCTCTGAAGCCGACCTGGCCAAAATAATAAACAAAATTTCCCTCTAGTTATACAAAAAAGACTAATCAACCTAAAAAGAAAGAAAACAAATATATAATTCCTCCCTTCACTCCCTAGCTAACCCAAAACCAAGAGAAAATGAATGAACATAAATGGCGCTGACTTCCTACTAACCACAATTAAGTGTTCTATTTACAAATGGTGACTATTAGTTTGTAATTTACAAGAAAGTAAATGTGAGTACACCCCTCACATTTGTGTAAATATTTTGTGATATCTTTTCATGTGACAACACTGAAGAAATGACACTTTGCTACAATGTAAAGTAGTGAGTGTACAGCTTGTGTAACAGTGTAAATTTGCTGTCCCCTCAAAATAACTCAACACACAGCCATTAATGTCTAAACCGCTGGCAACAAAAGTGAGTACACCCCTAAGTGTAAATGTCCAAATTGGGCTCAATTAGCCATTTTCCCTCCTCAGGACTCAGGTGTGAATGGGGAGCAGGTGTGTTAAATTTGGTGTCATCGCTCTCACACTCCCTCATACTGGTCACTGGAAGTTAAACATGGCACCTCAAGGCAAAGACCTGAGAATCTGGAAAAAAAACAAAAAAAAACAACAATTGTTGCTCTACATAAAGATGGCCTAGGCTATAAGAAGATTTCCAAGACACTGAGCTGCAGCATGGTGGCCAAGACCATACAGTGGTTTACCAGGACAGGTTCCACTCATAGCAGGCCTTGTCATGGTCCACCAAATGACACTTTGCTTCCGTTCCAGACGGAAGCCTCTTCTAAAGATGATGCACAAGAACGCCCGCAAAAAGTTTGCTGAAGACAAGCAGACTAAGGACATGGATTACTGGAACCATGTCCTGTGGTCTGATGAGACCAAGATAAACTTATTTGGTTCAGATGATGTCAAGTGTGTTTGGCGGCAACCAGGTGAGGAGTTAAAAAAAAAAAGTGTGTCTTGCCTACAGTCAAGCGTGGTGGTGGGAGTGTCATGGTCTGGGGCTGCATGAGTGCTGCCGGCACTGGGGAGCTACAGTTCGTTGAGGGAACCATGAATGCCAACATGTACTGTGACATACTGATGCAGAGCATCCCCTTGCTTTGGAGACTGGGCCGCCGGGCAGTATTCCAGCATGATAACGACCCCAGACACACCTCCAAGATGACCACTGCCTTGCTAAAGAAGCTGAGGGTGAAGGTGATAGACTGGCCAAGCATGTCTCCAGACCTAAACCCTATTGAACATCTGTGGGGCATCCTCAAATGGAAGGTGGAGGAGCATAAGGTCTCTAACATCCACCAGCTCTGTGATATCATCATAGAGGTGTGGAAAACGACTCCAGTGGCAACCTGTGAAGCTCCGGTGAACTCCATGCCCAAGAGGATTAAGGCAGTGCTGGAAAATAATGGTGTCCACACAAAGTATTGACACTTTGGGCCCAATTTGGACATTTTCACTTAGGGGTGTATTCACTTTTGTTGCCAGCGGTTTAGACATTAATGGCTGTGTATTGAGTTATTTTGAGGGGACAGCAAATTTACACTGTTACACAAGCTGTACACTCACGACTTTATATTGTAGCAAGGTGTCATTTCTTCAGTGTTGTCGCATAAAAAGATATAATCAAATATTTACAGAAACGTGAGGGGTGTACTCACGTTTGTGAGATACTGTGTGTGTGTGTGGAGCATTTGTGTAGAGAATTTATTCACTGAGTGTGAAAGCATATGCATGCAGGAGTGGTCTCTGGGGGAAAGTGTTCGGGTGTCGGGGTCATCCGTGGGTGGTAAGTGCTGCGCTGGATGTTTTCCGAGTGCCAGTCCTCATCGTGGAGACAGCCAAGGCGTGGAGCCTTCGGTTGTGTTTGAGATTCCCTGCAAAAAACACAACAGACATTAGTCAGCGCATTGGGAGAGTCCTCTCTCCCTGAGAGGTCAGCACCCAGCCTAGTCTCAGATGAACTGGTGTGGAGGGTGAAGTCCGGGTTATACAGCACTGGGGCACTGGTGAGAGCCTCCTTTTAGGGCTTGGAATGCCTGCTCCGCCTCCACAGACCATTTCAATTGGTCTGGCTGGCCCTTCTTTGTAAGGTCTGAGAGGGGGGAAGCTACATAGAAATTACCTGTGGTAATACCCCGCCAACCCCAAGAAGGCACATACCTGTTTCTTTGACATGGGCTGGGGCTATTCCTTCACTGCTTCGACTTTATTTGCCTGTGGCTTCCGCAAACCCCGGCCAATACGGTAGCCCAGGTACTGTGCCTCGGTCAGACCTAGGTGGCATTTCTTGGGGTTGGCCTTCCAGAGTTCCTTCAGAACCTCCCCCAGGTGGAATAGGAGGTCCGACCACGTGGAGGAGTGGATGACCACATTGTCCAGGTCAGCAACCGTGAACAAACGATGGGGTCGCAGGACAATGTCCATCAGCCACTGGAATGCTGGGGCGCTCCGTGTAGCCTTAAGGGAAGAACCTGGTACTGCCAGTGACCAGTGGCCAAGCTGAAGGCAGTCATTGGTCTCGTGTCCGGTGCCAGCACCATTTGCCAGTAGCCTTTCGTTAAGTCCAGGGTAGATATGAACCAGGTCTTCCCCAGTTGCTCCACGAGGTCGTCCACTTGGGGAAGAGCATAGCTATCGAACTTGGAGACCTGGTTCAGCTTCTGGAAGTCATTGCAGAGCCGCATACTTCTGTCCGCCTTCGGCATGATGACGATGGGGCTGTTGGCCTCCTCTATGATGTGGTCACGCAGCATTCGGCCGACCTCCTCCTCGATAGCCTTGCGATGGGCCTCTGGGACATGATAGGGCCGCTGTCTTACCACTACTCCCGGTCTGGTCTTGATCTCGTGGTGGACCAGCTGCGTAATTCCTGGAGAGGTAGAAAACACATCAGTGAATTATTCCACTACCTCTGTTAGCTCCTGTCTTTGTGTGGGGGTAAGCTCTTCCCCCAATTCTATCATGGTATCCTTGCCATGATCTGTGCCTAGGACCGCGAGTGCCGACGCTACCGGCGCCGGTTCTATCCACTTCTTCAGCAGATTCAAGTGGTAGAGCTTTGCCTCTTACCAGGCTGCTGCTGGTGGTAGTTCATGGTGCCTTTCCGCTCGAGGACTGTGTACGGGCCCTGCCTCTGAGCCAGGAACTTGCAGGAGTTACTGGGCACTTGTAGGGAGTTCCCGATTGCCAGGTTGGAACTCCTGAGCCTGCGTTGGACTGTTGTACACCCTTTCCTGTTCTTCCTGGGTGGCTTGCATATGCTCCTGAATGATTGGGGTCACCCGGTCAATCTTCTCCTGCATCTCCTGCACGTAGTCGATGAATGGGGATGGTTGTTCCTCCCACGCTTCATGGGCCACGTCTCGCCGTCTGAAGAGGGTGAAGCACGTGGACACTTGGGGACACTCCCGAACGGCGAAGAGAACGTAGGGAAGGAGGAGGTCCCAGTTCCGTCCTTCGTTGCCTATCACGGTAAAACATCTGATTAAGTGTATCAGTTTGTGGGCGGTATACGGAAATCTTGAGGTGTTTCAACTGCAACAGCCGACACAGATCAGACATTAGTTTTGACACAAAAGGCGTATCTTGGTTGGTCAGAATGTCATTTGGGATTCCCGCATGACTGAACAGGAGTAACAGTTCTCTGGCGATGTTGCAGGAGGTGGCTTTGTGTAGTGGCACGTCCTCGGGGTACTGGGTGGCATTGTCCAGTATGATGTGTATGTACTCGTGGACTTACAAGGTCCATGCCAATGCTTTTGAAGAGGATGCTTAAGATGAGAAGAGGGATCAGGGGCACAGGCAGGGCTACTTGGGGCAGTACGCTTACACTGAGAGCACTGGTGACAGAAGTCCCGGATCTCTGCATCCATCCCCAGCCAGATAGAGCAGTTTTTCCCCAGTGTTTTGGGCCCCCAGGTGGCCCCCGAGCGGATGGACATGGGCCAGGTGCATCAGCGTTCGGGTCTTGGGGACAACCAGGAGGTCCACATTTTCTCCTGACTAAAACGTAGGAAACCCTGTGTTCTGGGTTTTGGTCGACGCCCTCCATCTGACACACCTGGGCCCAGCAATGCTTCAGGCGGTCGTCATCTTTCTGCTCCTAGCCGAAGTTCCCCTGCAGGTTCACCTGTTGAAATACAGATGAGAATGGGTTAGGGGGTGTGTGCGGCTCACCTTTGGCCCATGTTTGCTGGGCTCGTTTCGGATGACCTCTTTTTTTCATAGTTAATGAACCTCTTCTCTTCCTTTTTTTCCAGTGTGGGTTTCTTCTGGTTTTTAAAATATTTATTTTTTTATTTTTTTTAAGTGAGTGTGTATGTGCTCAATGCCTGCATCCTGTACCAGTGTAGCGAGTTTAGCCAGCAGTGGGCAGAGCACAGACAGACACAAGGCCGGTAAACAAAGTGAATTTATTTCCTGAGTATGAAAGCGTGTGCATGCAGGAGTGGTCCCTAGGGGGAAAGTGCTCGAGTGCCAAGGTTGTCCATGGGTGGTAAGTGCCGCGCTGGAGGTTTTCAGAGTGCCTGGAGTCGGGTTCAGTCCTTCAGCCTCATTTCGGAGACAGCCAAGGGGCAGAGTCTTCATTGCGTTCGAGCTTCTCTGTTAAAAAAACACAACAAACGTGACATTAGTCAGCACGTTGGGAGAGTCCTCTCTTTGCTAGCAGAGGATCGCCCTTTTATACTCTCCTTTCGTCTGCTGGATGGGGGAGAGCAGACGCGCTGCTTATCGGACGCCAGTTGTGTGTATTTCGGTGGAACTGCCAGGCGCTCACCGGCTGTCCAAATCATTGGGCAGCGGGAGGAGTGCTCTATCCTTTTTGTGCGACAGCAACCAGTCTCACTCAGCTCCGAGCCTACTGCCTCTGTATGTCGGGCCCATAGGGCCATCCCGTCGTGAGAGGCTGTCTGCGTCCCTGTGTTGGGCTCCCGCCTGGTGCTGGACCTGGAAAGAGAAATCTTGTAATGCTAGGAATTATCGCATTACCCTTATATATAAGGAGCAGAGCACAAACAAAATCAAGAAGAAGCTGAAGGTCATACACAAGAGGAATCAACACACGTAAAGAAATATCAGCGATACAAAGCAAAGTTTCAGTGTTCAAATGTTAGTGTGTTTTTTTGTTTTGTTTTGTTTCTTTTGTCTGATGGAGACAGAAATGCAAAGAGCCAATCAGATTATAACCTTCAAGATACTGAAGCTTGTGGCCAGAAAAGTGCACCAAAGATTTAAGACTAAATACTGCAAAAGTGAAAAATATCATAAATAATTATCTTGTAATGATGAATTTGCCTACATTCCAGACATTTTTCCTTGCAAAGGTGCACTGTTTTGCAGTGAAAATAGGAAGCTATTAACAAAAAATAAGGTAAGGTACTAACAGGCTTGGGGAGTAATGTAATACATGTAATGGCTTTACGTAATCAAGATACAAAAAACTGGTAACTGTAATCCGTTACAGTTATGTCAAAAAGAAAAGTAATCAGATTACAGGTTTAAAAAAAAGGGGGAATATGACCAGGATTAGAATTTTTTTTATTTAAAACCAGATAAATTAGTCTTTTGATGTAACACAATATAGACAGCTGCTTGATTATATTCCAGTTCTCGCTTTCCAGTCGTGGCTCACGTGAGCAACCTCCTGATGCATGCGCAAATAAATTTTGCACAAAGTTAATTTTGCAGAAATGAACACATTATTCTCTAAAATGCTTTTTTTAGGGTGACCGTACGTCCTCTTTTCCTTGGACGTGTCCACTTTTTCGGACCTTAAAAAAGCATCCGGCCGGGGTTTCTAAATGTGAGAAAATGTCCAGGATTCGGCTTTAGTTTCATTATGATATGCTTATGGTCTAATACTGCATCATGTGTGCGTATGTTTGCATCGCTTTAACCCCTCTCTGTAAGTCCCGCCTTCTCGCACACCAATTGGTCGATTCTAAAAGACTTGCAGCCTTCTCTCAGCGAAGGTGAAGCGATGTTGTGTACTGTGTCAAACAGTTACTTGACAACAGCAGAAAATGACAGCTGTCCTGAGTCAAAACAAAACCCATGACCATATAAGGTCATTTTTAATTTCATGCTATCGCATTGCTTCGTATTACACGGCCATTCAAATGTCAAAATGATGGCAGAAGGTTCACTCACAGCATCTGATATTTTATTTTATTCCAAGAACATTCAAAAGAATGTAAAACGTGGGCAGAGTGAAACCAATTTTATTTATATATATTTATGTAATGCTAATAGTGTGTCTTTTCATAGTGACACTGTTTTGAACGCTAGTTAGTTTGCTATGTTTAGTACCCTGGGTACTAAACTTGTACCCTCTGGTATCCTGAATGGTACTTTTTTTGGTACCTGTAGTATGTAGCTTAAGTCCCTTTTAAGCTTTATTCTAAAAACCACCCATCATTAAGGTTGAATTATGTACTTTAAATACATTTTAAAGATACACTATATTTACTTTTCCACATTATGCATACTAAAAGTATAAAAACGTGTGCATTTGAGAGTTCAAACCCGTTGACGAGGAAAGGTACACTTAGGTACTCCTAGTTTTCTAGGAATGTAACAAGGTGAATTAAATATACAGTATAGAGAGGAAAACATTTATGTTGGTGACTTTGAATTACCTCCATCTCATTTCTACTCCCACCAGCTCATACTCCAGCAGTCAAGTGGATTTTGTGGGTCTTATTTTCACTTTAAAATAAATCTTACAAATCAAACAATAAGACCTTCAAAGATTCCAATACTAAACATCATCGTGAGAATCTTGGAGAGATGTTCCACATTTCCAAACCGTGCTAAATCCTCCCACAGCCATCACATATGGATGACCCTTGTTGTTTGCACTGAGATCAAGAGAAATCATTGTTAAATCACAGCAGGTATTAGTCATCCAAGACAGAATGCCTCTGAAGCATCTTTGTTCGTTTCTGTGCCTCTAGGTACAAGCAACCAGCCTACACAACTTCAAAACACTCAGATCTGTTTCCAGGAGAGCACTCTCATGCACAAATGTGTTATCTAACCACTACATGAATCAGCATAAAGCACTTCTTAAGCACAACAGGACTCCTAAGCAGCGGTTCAGTGGAATGATCTGGGCAATAAAAAGTATGTAAAAGTATTAAGTACATACAGTTCACCATTTAAAAAAAAATCAGAAGGGATAAATTGACTCATTTTCAAAGTGCTAAATAATAAATCATACAACAGCCTAAAACAAGACATGATACTGACTGTGATTTAATTATTTATGTATTTATTACATTTCTGGACATTTCCAGATCATTGTCCCTTTTGTTATTATTTTTTGCCATCTGACATTATCCGTTTGTGCCCATATATACATATTAAGAACCCAAACCCTGTCACATATTGGAATAATCATGTATGTTACCCATAATGCACCTTAAATCCACTGTACAACCAACACACAATATTATACAGTATTCTGTACAATAGGTCCAACATAAGCAATAAATGCAAAAAATAAATAAGTACTTAAAATGTAAATGTATTTAACCGGCCTTTGAGTATTCATAGTCGTGCGTAAATATTTTTGTATGCCAAAACCAACCTAAACAATTCCTGCAGCTTTACTAATACTAATATTATTTGTATTCATATGCATATGTTGATAAATCAGCCATGACATACTATATACACTGGAACAAGGGAGACACGGGGAATGAGTTATGCTATATGTCTTTTATTGACATGGGGTTGGGTATTTCTGGGAGTACATGCAACACCAGGTCACTCAGTTTCTTCACATTTAGTCATGGACACAAAACTCCATAACAGACAAAGCTCACAGAGAGCTGAAAATGACAAAATGATGACTTAACTGTGAAAGAGTGCCTCCTAAGCCTGGCATGTGTTAAATCTTCCAGTAATGCAGCTCAGCCACTGCAGCACACACACACACACTTCTCTTCTTTATTTTATAGAGTGCCATTACTTTTGTCCTAACTAAATGGCTGGTCTTAATTTGTTTTAATTGATGGTTTTAATACGATTCACTAATACGAAACCTCAGTCTTGTGATTTAATCCAAATGTAAAATTACAGTAACTCACCACCGTTTCTACATTTTGAAGCAGATCAATTGAGCTGGCTTAGAGGTGAGCATGTTTGCCTTGCACCTCTGGGGTTGGGGGTTCGAGTCCCCCCTCTGTCCTGTGCAGGTTCTCCTTGTCCTTCAAGGGTTTCTTCCAGATACTTTGGTTTTCTCTCCAAGTCCAAACATATGCATTGTAAGCGGATTAACATTTCTAAATTATCCATAGTGTGTGACCGTGATTGTGCCCTGCAATGGGTTGGCACCCCGTCCAGGGTGTCCCTCGCCTTGTGCCTCGAGATCTTTGGGATAGGCTCCAGGCTTCCCGCGACCCTGTATAGGATAAGCGGTACATAATGGACGGATCCTTGAACAACCATACTTATTAGTTTACATGCGTAGATGTCTAATGCTAGCAGTGTTAGATAGCTATGAAGTGCTCATTTAAATGAATGGAGAAAGAGTTGAAGTTACAATGTTTTAAGAATGAATGGGGTTTTGTCTGTGTTTCTCTTTTGTGTCGATCTAAAATTGTGTTACATTTTCACCCTGTGATGGTTTTTCCAGGCTCCAACACGAATGTGGTCAATCACAGAGTTGATTCGTGTCTTTCGTAAGTGAAGCGCACTTACTGGCTCGCTAACGTTTGAACAAATGAAACGTTTTGAGGAGCTGAAATGCAGAGCTGCACAATACTGTAGCTTTCATACATCATCTGGGGGGGATATACCCTGATCTGGAGTCTCATGGGCGCATAGTGATGAAATCAGTTGTCATAATTGGTTAGATCGAATTGTGGTTTCTGGGATTAACAAAGGGATCTTGATCCAAGAACAAATCCTACTTGAATAAATCACATTCACCAAACCGAGGCAGTTTCCATTACACCCACAGATTCTGGTGTCCTTATTTAATGTCTTAGTTTTCTGCCTTCACTGGAATTATTTGTGTGTAAGCATGTATGCCTGTAGGTGCACTAAGAATGAAATCATTGTATTTGTGATCAGCAGCATGACCTTATACTAATATAAGTTCTTATTGTGGTGAGAATGGTTGGGAAGTGAATTTAGTTATTTATTTATTTATTTTTAAAATCTTTTTTCGTTGAATACAAGCTGACATATACTAATATAAATCATGTCATAGTTTCCACTCATAGAATGTCCCGCTTCCTGTCCCTTTAATGCATATATATACTGTATATATATATATATATGCACGCACACACACACACACACACACACACACACACACACACACACACTATTCGGTTTGTGCGTTTCATGATCACTGAATTTCTAAACATGTAGATAAGTGTAGATAACTGAAAGGCTTTAAAACTACACTTCTGTTTGCCTCTAGAATTATTGCTTCACAAAGTCACGATACGACCCTTGATCCTCTGTAGACCCTGCAGTCTCTCTATTTGCAAATGAAAACATGAATCATACTGACTTGTTTGTGAAGCCGCTCCCATTAAATTTAGGAAATTAGATTTGCTGAAGAAATGCGTCTCATGAGAGCCTGAACGTCTCGTTGAAAAGGGTTTGGAAAATCATTTACTTTGGCTCTTATAAAAGCAATACGTTTATGGATCAATCAGAAATCTTAATTCACATATTGCTGACATGTCATGATTAATTCCTTAAACTTACTCTGGGAATTAATTCTTAAACTTTCTAACCATTTTATATTTGAATGAATGAATATTGATTTTATATATAAACATACACACACACACACACACACACACATATATATACATATATATGTATGTATGTGTATATATATATATATGTATATGTATATGTGACCCGTGATCACATATTATATATACATATATATATGTATATATATATATGTATATATATATACACACACACACACATATATA
>JAFFST010044919.1:15039-30390 GCA_022414735.1 Noturus placidus | reverse complement strand
CCCCCCCCCCCCCCCCCCAAACCATTCCATAATTAGTCGTGGGGTTTCATAATACACATTTGTACAGATGATGGTGTTAATGTGAGCTCTTTTAATGTGGGTTTGACGACATATTTCACAGTCCTGCGTCAAATCCTTCATCATCATCATCCCAGCTGATTGTGCAGGATGGCTTTGAGCTAGTTAGAAGCAGAGGATCAGCTCAAGAGTAATGATGACAGTAAATCATTGTTCACGGAAATGCCGTTTATTTTTCAGCAGCCTTTGCACTGTTTATCCGTGTCTTAATTGCCGTGTTTGTGCACTTCAGGAATAATGTGGGTATCACAGCTCGTGAGTGCTGGCTAATGGATGTTTTTCAATTTATGTATTTATTTACATTAACGTTTGCCTAACATGTTTGAATGGTGTACATGTGAAAGAAGACACGCCTTTTTTTCTTTTAACACTATGACGAGGAACGTTTACGTCGGTTTATCCAACACCAGTCCAGCGTGTGAGGATTGTCACGTGAAAGATTCGGGTCCCGAGTTTAGATTCGAACAGGTCACGTCTGCGTCAGAACGTGAACATCAATTAAACACATCTACATTTATTTATTTAGCAGATGCTTTTATCCAAAGCGACATACAAATGAGAGCACACTCACACACCAATGGTAGCAGAGCTTCCATGCAAGGTGCTAGCTTGCCATCAGGGGCAACTTAGGGTTCAGTGTCTTGCCCAAGGACACTTCGGCATGGGATCACCCGGGCCGGGATTCAAACCGCCAACCCCGCGATTAGTGGACAACGCGCTCTACCGACTGAGCCACAGCCGCCCATATTTAACACGACACGTTAACACGACACGTTGTTCGTGACGGACCGGTCTCCCGGGTGCTGCCGATGATGTTCACTTCTCCGGAATATAAGGAGAGCAGTTACGGTGTAACTGTCTGGTTTTTTTTTTTCTACACACGGCGCTGAACGTGGTTGAATAATACCAGATTGTGCTGCAGGTACAGTCAGAGGCACCCTGGGACTTCCTGCTTTATAACGAGGTAATTTCCTCCTCTGACTGACTGTAATGAACCGTAATGAAGAAACAAAATCAGGCAAAGGGCCGAGATCCAATTATTCCACGTTGCTGTTCACAAACAAGTCGAGTAATTGCCTGCGGTCTTATGGCTGCTTTTAAAAGTTTTCTTCACACCGTTTAGTTGAATGTGTGTGTGTGTGTGTGGCCTTGTAATGCAGTGACCTGTGTAACTGAGCCAAGCTCAAACACTCCGCTCATTAAGCGCTGTGATTGTGGTCGAGACACAGGTTATAAAGTTGGTTATGCAGGTTATGCAGGATGTTATTAACCTTTTCACTACTTCTTTTTCCACCTGTAATGACGGTCCCATTCACGAATAGCTTGCTTTATTGCATGACTCGCTTTTAAGTCGACTATCTTTGTATGCAGGTAGTGATTTTTCACCCGCAGACCCCTAAAACGTTTCCATGCAAATGAGTTGGCCGGCCTAGAGCTATAGAGGCGTATTCAGTTCAGTCTTAAAAACCAGTGCTACAAAAAAAACCCAGCATGCCGTGCAGTGAAAACTCCTCCAGCGAACGAGTCATGAAGTGTGTGCATTTGTAATCAGGGGGGGATGTACTGAAAATTTTCAGGCTGAAAATGATCGTCCTTTTAGTTTTTCCAGCCAAAAGAGGGGGAAAAAAACTGGCTGAATGTTTTGCAAAGGGGGAAAAAATAAAGCTTTAATGAAGTGTCAATTCTAACACGAATAATGATGAATGATAATGACAACTTGTTTAATTAAAATGCAGGGGGGTTTTTTTTTTTCTCCCTTTACCACACCTGTTTACCCGAGAGCTCCGTTTTCTATTACTGACGTCATCAAGAATAAAACTGTTCCCCCTAATAACTTGTCGCCTGTTTGTTCAGGTGCCCTAGTGGAGTAGACGCCAACGCGTGCAGTCTGTCTGTTGTGCGAAAATAGCTATAAGGGAAATGAAAGAAAGATCTTTCAAAGTAATATGTGTATCTATCTGAATATGAAATCTGTTGTTGCAGAGTTCTGAATAACTGAACAGGCATGTCGCCTTGGGACTCGTTTAAAGCCTGCTGGCTTAATGTGGCCGAGTATTCTGGACATCGCACGCTTTAATAAATGATAAAGTAAGGCAATAATAAAGTAATGCAGCTGATGAGTAGAACAGCAGTTATATCTTGCTTGTTTTGTTTGTTTAGTACAATAAAACATTTCTAGAGCAGGATCTGTTTCGGTACGCCTGTCGTTTTTGGTTTAAGTGAGTAGTCATTGGTGTGCGGTGCTTACACTTTGGGGCAGCAAGACTTCAATTGAATATAAAAAAACAAACAGGAAATTGCTATATTTTGCCCCCTGAGAAAAGGGTTAAATAAGTCAAATTTAAAATCCCCTAAATAAATTTTTCCCCTGGCAGTTGAGGCAATGGAAGTCCTCGCTGCACAACAAGAGTCCAAGGGGTGGACCTGGACCTGATCTAACTCCCTCCTCCTATAAACTCTAACCCGATTTCTTAAGACGCTGTACAACACACGGCGTTTTCTCAATCACAAGGACTTTTGCTTCAACTTCACCCAGGTAGGAGGAGCTGGGTCAGGTCTGACTCCACCCCCTGGAATTTTGTTCCAACACTTGCCCAGGTAGGAGGAGCGGGGTCAGGTCTGACTCCACCCCCTGGACTTTTGTTTCAACACTTGCCCAGGCAGGATGGAGCTGGGTGAGGTCTGACTCCACCCCCTGGAATTTTGTTCCAACACTTGCCCAGGTAGGAGGAGCGGGGTCAGGTCTGACTCCACCCCCTGGACTTTTGTTTCAACACTTGCCCAGGCAGGATGGAGCTGGGTGAGGTCTGACTCCACCCACTGGAATTTTGTTTCAACTCTTGCCCAGGTCGGATGAGAGGGGCCAGGTCTGACTCCACCCCCTGGACTTTTGTTTCAACTCTTGCCCAAGTAGGATGGAGCAGGGCCAGGTCTGACTCCACCCACTGGAATTTTGTTTCAACTCTTGACTTTTCTAATTTCATTTTTTCTACTTAATTAAAACTCCTTTGTCATAAGGTGCATACTGTTTTTGCCCAGATCATAACTTGGTTTGACATGTAAAACCTTTTTGAAATCAATGGAGACACTTTGGATGGATTTGCAACATTAATGATGGTAATAGTGATCGTTACACATATGGTGTAGCCTTGGTTGATTTAAAATAGTAACTGGGTTCTTTTGTTTTTTTCTGTCACCTTTCCATTTCGGTTAACAGATTTTGGGGGAATTAGACACATATTTGTCTTGCTTTTTGGGTTGGACATGAGCTGGTGACTGCAGCAGTCTCGATGCATTGTGCATTTTTATGCTTTTTCTACGCTCATAAAATTGATCGCGCGTGGTGTGTGTGATTACTTTCGTGATGGAAGTCATGTTCGTTAGAACAGCGAAAAATCCCAACACGTCTGTAGAGTTTTGTATCCATCAGTCCTGACACACAGAGCAAGCATCTATGACTATAAACATGATCTACAGGTACATGGTGGACTAGCGGTTGAGCTCTCCCGTCAGTCATGCACATTGATGACTCATTTGCCGTCTTGTATGACAGCTCTGCCTTCTGTCTGACCACGAAGAAATGATGAAATGTCACACGATCCTTCCAGAAGAGTCACGTTTTCATATCTGACATACAAACGCTTTTGTGTGTGTGTTGGAGTTGCTATTTAATTTGAGCTCCACCTGGTTCAGGATGTAATCTGGGCCAGCGCTCCCCTCTGGGCTGTTTTCCTCCCTTCCGGCCGTTCTGCTGAAGCAGATGGTGCCGTCTGGGCTGGAATGGAGGTCGCTGTACTGATCACATTCAGCGAGGTGACCTGAATGGGGATAGTCGAGGGAACACTTGGTGCCATATTTGAGTGACCTACACGTTGAATGGAGAGGTTTAGTACAGCTGATGAGACATCCAGCACAAGGACCTTCCTGTATTCAGCAAGCCCCTTAAAAAAGCCGATAAGTCCTCATTTGGCATCAATGTAGAAACATACAGAGATGAGAGGCACTCTCTCTCTCGGCAACTCGGCTCCCAGAAGACCAGTTACTCCAGCTTTGCACATTTTTGTGCTAATTGCATGTTCTTTTCTCCCCCACCAGCCTAAGAAGTAGCCCAGTGACTTCCACAACACCTGGCTCTTACCCAGAATACTGCACTGCTGCTGGCTGGTGTGTTTTATAGCAGGAGGTGGAGTGCTTTAAGTAGCTTATGTTACTGCCAAACGTTAAGAGCCTATGATTTTCCAAAGCTTTCAGGCAGATTAGGTTTTCTCTCATGTAAATATAGATATTTGAATTTTTCATGCTTGTGAGAAAAGTTGTTCTTTTCTCTTTTAAAGCACGTACATGTGCACAAATGATCCTGCACATCGATTTTCCGAAATCAGACTGAATTTAGGAACCTCTAGATACACTAAATAGCCGAATGTCTGTGGACATCTGGCGATCGCAGTCATACATGCTTGCTGAAGATCGCGTTCCAGATTTATTCGTCCTTTGCTGGTATAATAAGCGCCACTCTTCTGCGAAGGCTCTCCGCTGTATTTTGGAGCGTGGCTGTGGGGATTTGTGTTCATTCAGTGACGAGAGCCTTCGTGAGATCAGGCACCGATGTTGAGGAGTGAGGAGGTCTGGGGTGCAGACGGAGTTCCAGCTTATCCTAGATATGTTTACTGGGGTTGAGGTCAGGGCTTTGTGTGGTGTTCTTCCACTCCAACTTTGGAAAACCATGTCTTTTAGGAGCTCACTTGGTGCACAGGGGGGGGCCATCATGCTGGAACAGGTTAGGGTCCTTTAGTGCCAGTGAAGGGAAATTGTAAAGCTACAGCATATGAAGACATTGTATACAGTTGTGTGCTTCCAGTTTTGTGGTAACAATTTGGAGAAGAATTGTTAGGGAAAAACCGGACTCAAAATGGCAAACTTCATCCCAAAGGTGTGCAGTGGGGTTGAGGTCAGGACTGTATTCAAACAGGAGGGAAATAATACTACAGTCATGTCGATACTGGAATTACTGTCTGGCTGCACATCCCAGATTTCAGCACGGACTACAAACATGGCTGATGAAGACTACAGTACCCAGATTGTCTCTCCTAATTACTGATTACACACACTTGGACTCCATCACCTGCACTGCCACACACAAGTGCTATACAAGGACTCTCTGTATTCACATTCATTGCAAAGTATATGCTCTGTGTCTCTTGTACCGGTCGATACCAAGCCATCTGCTCCGTTGTTTGTTGCTCTGGTTTTGACCTCGTTGTGGTATTGATGTCTTTTGATCTCGTCTGCCCTTGTTTATGCTGTTTGTTCATCGCCTGGCCCTTGCCTGTTTACTGACCACGTTCTTTGATTTTGTCTTTGTACTGTTTGACAAGATTATTAAAACCATTAAGTACCTGCACTTGCGTCCTCCGCTGCTTCGTGACACCACCCAGTTATGTCACGTTTCAATTCTCATTTGACTCTAACACCCCCCCCCCCCCCCCCCCCTCCCAATTCTAGGTCCACCATTTGGTCCAAAACTATGTGGACACCTGACCATCACACCCATGTGTGGTTCTTCAGTTCAATTCATTTTTATTTGCATAGCGCCGTTGTCTCAAAGCGCATTTACAGAAATCTATAAACACAGGATATCGATTTTAAGCGTGTGAATTTATGCCGATTGAGCAAGCTGGTGGCGACGGTGCTGGGGGAAAAAACTCCCTAAGATCATACGAGGAAGAAACCTTGAGAGGAACCAGACGCGGAAGGGAACCCGTCCGTCCTCATCTGGGTAACAACGGATCGTGTGAAAATAAAGGAAAGTTCATGATGGTTTTAGTATGAAGTCTGTTTATTGAACTGATCCACTGTTCACTAAAGGAAACTTGAGTGCAAAATTGTATGTGGTAATTGCAGTCCATCTTTGCGGTTCTTCTCTAACCATTCCCACAAAGTTGGAAGCACACAGTTGTATAGAATGTCTTCGTATGCTGTGGCGTTAGTTTTCCTTCACTGGAAATAAAAGGCCCCGAATAATGCCGACTGCACCCCCAGACCTCATTGGCTGACACCAGTACCCGGCCTCACTAATGCTCTTCTGGCTCAATGGACAAATCCTTACCGACACGCTCAAATCTAGCAGAAAGCCTTCCCAGAAGGCTGCATGTTATTATAACAGCAAAGCAGGACTAAATCTGGAACGAGACCTTCAACAAGTACGTGTGTGAGCGAGAGAGCTGGTCAGGTGTCCATAAACGTCTGTCCATATAGTGTATGTCCTGTTTGACCTTGTCTTTAACAGCACGGCGTATACTGGTGCCTTTAATTTGTTTTACTAAACCGAAGATCTTTACAATGTCTAACGTTGCCAGGCATCGCCGGTATCACCCATCTGGAATTACACACAAAAAGCCAGCCTAATTTTAACAGCTACATTTTAATAACACTGCACCCAAATTCCAGCGGGTTTACGTTTCTGCTTAGCGGTGTGTAGAGCGAAACCGGACGTAGCAACAACTCCAAATCTGATGCTGCTGACTGCTCCAAAACCCAAGGTAACTCCCTGGTACTATTGAGATGCCAAGTTTTTTTTTTTTTTTTTTTTTTAATTGGAATATATAGATTTACATTTACATTTATTCATTTAGCAGACGCTTTTATCCAAAGTGACTTACAAATGAGTGCACACACACACACCGATGGTAGCAGAGCTGCATGCAAGGTGCTAGCATGCCATCGGGGGCAACTTAGGGTTCAGTGTCTTGCCCAAGGACACTTCGGCATGGGATCACCCGGGCCGGGATTCGAACCGCCAACCCCACGATTGGTGGATTAGAGGACAACCCACTCTACCGACTGAGCCACAGCCGCCCCAGATAGATAAGCCAGCACCCCTTTTTTTCTTTAAAAAAACAGAACACATTGATTACTTACATATGTGCAAAGTGAAGGCTTAATTGGTAGAGCATTCAAGAAATATATCTTCTGGTAAATCGTCAAGGTCGTTTCAAATGCGGGATGAAAACTAAATGTCACAACTCGGCCGTAACTTGATTTAACGGGGATTTTGCAGCAGGGCAGGGAGGACTCCGTTTGCCTTTTAGTTGCTCGCTCAGTCTCTCGTTTTCCTCACGAGCCAAACCGAGTACAGTCCAAACTAATTTTCCACTCGAGCAAAATGACTGCCTTCCCGTTAGTGGATTCCTGTAGTTTGTGGGCAGCTTAAATAAAGCCCGTTGGCGCGTTCAGTTGCACTAGTTAATGACTCTATGATTTGTCTGACTCTGCTGCGTCGGCGTGGACATTAATCACGGTGCACGGTTTTGAACGAGGCTAATTAAACATTAAAGTCGTGCTGCTTCACGGAGTGGTTACTTGACTAAAAGGGCATTGTGTCGTCCTTAAATGCCAGATCGATTATGTAAAAGAGGATCGATAAGTGTCTACGACTCATACTAGCGCTTTACTTTATTAAAATTTATTTATTTATTTATTTATTTTTTGTGAATCACTGTCTATCAAATGTACGTGCCCTGTGCGTGGACAGATTATTCCCAAGACTCCTTGCTGGGAGTCTTCACTTCCAGCTGTGTTCAGGGTCGGCGTATCTGTTGGTGTCAATTGGAAGAGTAAAAAAAAAAAAAAAACGTAGGATATCAAAAGAACATTCTATTCATTCTGTTTGTCTCTCAGTCTTTCTCACTTGTTCAAGCCTAGTGCGGCATGATGCAGTGACCGAAGGAGAGACGAGAGCTCACAACAGAGATCATCACACACACACACACACACACACACACTACAGGTGTGTTTGTTTTATATATTAGATGCCATGCTTGTTTAGAGTTCTCGTTCTCCTCTTTGATCACATGTCAGAACACTCTCAGACCCAACTAAGGTCTTTTAATGATTCTGCACAGCTAAATGAGGAATAAAACATTCCAGCACATGCGGTCACTGAAAAATAATCAAGGATGGGTTGGTGTGATGGAGCCAGACGCAAAGTGGAGGTACTTTTACACCAAGATCGTGAAGTTCATTTTACTATTCTTGCATTTTCCGATTATTATTATTATTATTATTATTATTATTATTATCCATCCTCAACCGCTTACTCCTTTATCAGGGTCACGGGGAACCTGGAGTCTATCTCAGGGAGCATCGGGCACAAGGCGGGGTACACCCTGGACAGGGTGCCAGTCCATCACAGGGCACAATCACATACACACTCACACACCCATTCATACACTACGGACACTTTAAACACACCAATCAGCCTACCATGCATGTCTTTGGACTGGGGGAGGAAACCCCCGACACACGGGGAGAACATGCAAACTCCACGCACACACATGGTCCTGGCGGGACTCGAACCCCAGACCCTGGAGGTGTGAGGCGGATGTGCTAACCACTAAGCCACTCCTTATTCTTATTCTTCTTATTATTATTATTAAAACACCACCACATTTTAACCCAGTAGTTAAAATTTTTCATGTATTAAGGAACGACACTTTTATTTATAGTTGCATATTAACCTTATGTACTGTCCATGAGATAAGTTAGCTGTGATTGTAATTAGCAGTTGTTTCCCTTCTTTCTCTCTTTAATAAGTAGTTAATAAGACTAAAATTGTTGCTTGTTATCAAGACACAGCAAAGCCAATCTGTCTCTTAAGATTTCACCGTGTTGGAAAACCAGTTGTTGTCACCGGATACACATTCCTGCGTTGGAACTAGTGTCCAAGCTGCTGTTCTAGAGAACAAATCACCAATCAGAATCGAGAATTCAACATCCCAGCACCACCAAGTTGGCACTGCTGGGCCCTCAAACCAGGCCCTTAACCTCCGGCTACTCTGTTGAAGTGTGAAATGACATAAATGTATGTTGCTCTGGATAAAGTGTGTCTACTACATGCCATAAAGGTAAAAGTGGAGTTCTCCTCAGATTAGTTTTCTAAATGAAGCCCTGCTTTGAGGTCAGGGGTGTTGACTTAGCTGATCGTCTGAAACGCCTTCCAAACATCCTCCCCCTTACACACACACACACACACACACACACACATGCACAGAGACAGCTGCACACAGTTTTTATACAGTTTTACACACATTACTCGCGTCATCGTTGTGTTTGTTTTGATTGAATCACACGTAAGCGTGTGCTAAATCAATAAATGTACACCAGACCCATTCAGCACCTCTGGGTCAAAGCGGCAACGTTTGTCCTCCCGGTTTCCCTTCAGCGCCTTTCGTATACGACTAACGAGCGTCTGTGATATTTACCACAGTCATCTGATTCCACTCCAGCAGACGCCGGTCTCACCTGCTGTCTCTGCCTCCTTTGCTTTTAAATACCAGATCAATTATTCACGCTCGATTACCCTTGGCTGGCATTTTTGTTAATGTCGTTATTATTTTTCTGCAACGACACACTTCACCCACAGCAACCAGTTTTATTTTATTAAATATCTCTGGCATTTTATGAATGCTGTTAATGACATTTCCGATATAATTACAACTGAATTATTATTATTATTATTATTATTATTATTATTAATATTGTGATTTTATGCCAGTTTGCTCATATGTCAGATATTGAATTTCTCTGACTCAGTTTATGAGATGATCTGTCTGACCAGATTTATGTGCGTGTGTGTTGTAGGTGATCCTGGTCTCGGCTAATAAGCTCACACGGTACATCGAGCCTTGCCAGCTGACCGATGAGTTTGGAGGGAGTCTGCAGTATGACCACATGGACTGGCTCAACAAGAGGCTGGTCAGCAACTAACTCTGCTATAATTCTTTTAAGCTCGTGCACAGATTACGGCTCGGATTGAGTTACAGTGTGAATTCTTTAAGGGAAATGATGTATGTTGGATAGGACTGTCTGTGTGGTGTGGGATTTTATTTGATCTTCCTGTGAAACCCTGTTCCGGGATCACGGCACTGCAGTGTTTCCTCATATTCCGACACGTTTTGTTCATCTCATCGTGCAATGGAAAACTGTGCAGTCAAGAGTTTGAGAATCCTGCTTTAGGGAAGCGTCTGAACCATACGGTGCCTTGCGTTATTCATCCTTCTTGAACGTGTCCACATTCTGTAGCGTTACATGTTCCTGTTTAGGCTGTAAGTGCAGCTCCGACTCTTCTGGGATATGTCTCGATCAGCTTTGCACATCTGGATCCTCACTATTTCTCAACCTGTACCAGACTGGATGGAGACTGTTGGTTAAGAGCATGTCTTGCCACAGATGTGCAAATCGGCAATTTCTAACACATTCTTGGTTTTTGAAGCACTCCAATGTAGCTGTGGCGGTACACTTAAGGCTACACTTACCAGCATGCTTCACTGGCTACGTTGACACGGACAGCAGTAATCTAATTATTGACCTTATTCTGAATAAGACAATATCCTGATTAAGGTGTTTACATGAGTTGCTTTTAGAATATTCCTTTCATGTTCCTGTGTTACATGTTATAGAACATAGATCGATTAACAGCACGCGTCATTACGTCGCCACGCCGTCCGACGTAGTATTGGGTGTTTTTATTTGTAATTTTGCGAAAGCTTCAAGTGCAGTTAATTATTTGTCGTGCTAATAGATGACTGCTTGAAGCCGTGGGCTGCGTCCAATACTGTGTATTTCCCGTCTTCATATAGTAGCTCGGTTGCATGTATTGCTCCTTTTATATAGGAGGTAAGTACGCGGTTTGTGACGCAGCCGTGCTCTCTTGTTTGCAGTCAAACGGTTGAGCTCTGCCGTGTGTGATCGTGTCCTGTCGCAAAATGCGGTGAAAATAGTTGACGTTAATAGTGTGATTAAGGTGTTTACATGTCTGTAACTTGCGTCGATAATGCGACTAAAACAGGAAAGCCTCCACACGTCTTAATTCGATTTGTTTACTTCGAGTATGACTTTAGTCGGTTTAAGGCCATCAATAATTGCTGTTTACATGCTAGTTTCTTAATCAGAGTATCGTCTTAATCGGGTTAATGTCGGATTATTGTTGTCCATGTAAACGTACTGACTGTGGGGATGGTGTTGTAAGGGATGATTAGCTGTACTGAATTTTCATCCAAATGTAGTGCTTTGTGCCAATGCCAGAAATTTCCATTTTGGTCTCCTCAGAGTAGAGAGACTTCATATGGGTTTTTCCCATAAAGCCCAGCTTTGTGGAGTGTCCAGGCTATGACTCTTATGAACAGCTTATCTCGTCCGACCAATCTTCTGTGTATCTCATTAGTAAATATTTTTCTGTATTGATTTTGTCCCTTCGTTAATATTATGGGCTGTTTTGTTTCATGATGTACAGTAGAGACTCAATTAAATTCTTTTCAGTACCAAGCTCACACTGCAAAATACGTGTTTTTTTTTTTTTTTGTTGTTGTTTGTTTGTTTGTTTGGGTTTTTTTTTTTTTCCCCCCGTGAATGTTAATTTCACCCTTTTTCATAACTTCATGCAGGTGTTTGAAAAATTCACCAAGGAATCCACTTCCTTGCTGGACGAGCTCGCCACCATTAACGAAAACGAAAAGACCACTCAGCTGGATAAGTCCAGGTAATCCACGTCCTTGGTTCAGACTGATACGCTGCTGTTTAAATCTTTAGTGCTTCCTCGCTGGCTTTTATTAAACCGTATTAAGTATTCATGACGTCCTCTGCTGTCGGATTACTCGAGCGATTTAGTTCTATCAGCTGGGTTAGCAGCAGGCGCGGCGACTCTGGTTATATTCTGTACTGTTCATACATGGACCAAGTATAATAATGTAGCTGTTGCTTTAGCTATTCTACGTTTAGCTTGTATTAATACTAATACGCCTCTTTAAACGATTGACCAGTCTGTTTAGTACAACACGGGGAAGAGTGGATAAGGAATATTTTGCCGCGTAAAACATGCGGAGGAAACGCTCTCCACCCCTTTTCAGATGCATAAGCTCACTTGTGCTGCTGTAATTGAAAGGGGAGAGCGAGGATGTCCCGTGTAGTTTTATCAGGGACACGTTTTGTGCACATCTCCTCGGTGTTGTAATCTCCTGCATCTGGATCGCATCAGCAGTGACGTGACCACAGGAGAAATGAGCCGGTTCTAGCGGGTTATATTTTGTTTTCTGCAAACCCGGATGTTTGAATCACGTGGTCATGTGATCACGCTCCATTCGTTACATGGTGTCCAAAGAGCCACTGGAGTAGAGAACGCTGGGTTTTATTTCGCTTTGGGGTGAACCAAAGTTTCAGTCTGGAAATACAGTAAAGACAGTACATGAAGAAAGCGGCAGCAGTCTGCGTAGAAAATCACAGAGCTGTGTATCTGGACTAAAATGATCAGACAAGCGAGTCTGAGGTTTGCCAAAAAAAAAAAAAAACCCAGGCCTGGAGGACGGAGAAAAACACGGATCTGGCTGATCCGGACAGAGCGCTTATAACATAGGAAATTTACCCCAGGACCCCATGTAAATGGTAATCCTGTCCGAATATGGCTTAAGAAATCCAAACTTTTGGGTTACTGTGGAGTCTTACTGTGTGTTATTGTGTGGAAAAAAAATATAACTTTAAAAAAACCCCCATAAAGTTACATAGTAATTAGTCTTTGTGGTTAGATGCATCAGAGTAGAATTATTGCCCCAGCCACAAGTCTCTATTTTGTGTTTATTTTTATGCACGTAAATCCCTCATTATGTAAAAGCAGTGCTGTTTATCTGCTGGTCTTGAACCACACCAGAGATGTCAGGGCTCTGGTCGGGCGACGAGACATTCTGTTGCACCAAATGTTTAAAATAATAATAATAATAATAATAATAATAAAACTGTGCTTCTCTCCCCTCTCTTCCCCCACCACAGGCCTTCAGAGTGTAACGCCATGCCATCATTCGACCCAGAAACTGTCCTGCAAACCGGTACGCCTAACTTTCTATTCACGGATGCACTGTGGAATGATTATAAAGAACCATCACGGGGGGGGAGTCAAACAGATCGCCGTATGTTTTGTAATATCATTTGGGGAAATATTAGATTTATAATCATCGTCCTGAATAGTAAGACGATTGTGTTTTCTGCTCCCCATGCATTTGGCAACTCGGTCAAGTCCTAATCCTGTCAGGGTCTGAACGGTAATAACATTTCTGGTAAGTGTTACCATGACAGGATGTGACAAAAGCAGACTTTTCATGGTGTAATTTTTAACCAGCGTGCGTTTTCCCGAGCCGCAGCACACACCCGAGGCTGTTTTCTCACGTAAGTGTGGTGTAGAGGCGCGAACGGACGAGTGCAGCTCTTCTCCCGTGCCCGAGCTCGTTGCTGAAAGAAACACTGCCGTTACAGTGCGACATGAACGCGCACACACACACACACACACACACACACGGTTAAACAATGCCATTGTCAACTCCGATGACTCACACCGAGTGAGCAAAGGCTGAGTGCATAGTTCAAACCCTTCATTTTCAAGGATGTTTTTAGTCAGTCTGAAGGAGCTGCTGATGGACTGTGACGTTTTCCGCGTGAACAAATGAAAGCAGGTCTTACTCATCCGGCTGAAGTGCTTCCTTTCATAACCTTTTCTCTTATCTTTCTCTTTCCCCATCACTTCCTTTATTTTCTGTTATTTAATTTCCTGTTTTCCTAATTTGTTCCCCCCGCCTCGCCGTCAGGTCATGAGTTGCTGTCGGAGCTGCAGCAGAGGAGGTTTAATGGCTCCGAGGGTGGCGGAGGTGGTGGCGGCGGCGGTGGTGGAGGCGGAGGAGGAGGAACGGCTTGGTCCCCGATGGACGACGAGCTCCTGGCTCAGCCACAGGTCATGAAGCTGCTCGATTCTCTGCGCGAGCAGTACACCAAGTACCAGGAAGTGTGTCGCCAACGCAGCCGCCGCTCGCAGCTCGACCAGATCCACACCAAGGTCATGCAGGTAAGGTTTAAATTGTATTAAATTCCAGAGAAAGTGATGGAACGACCGTTTCTAGCTTCATTTATCTCATCACTTGAGCAAACTTGTTTTGCAAAGTTTTTACAATAAACATAACTATATATGGATTAAAAAAAAAAGTACAGTCTGTGGTTCTTTTTAAAGAAAGAAACAAATTGTCAGAGCCCGCAAATTGCTGTGGTGTAAATCAACTTGCGATTCACTTTGGGCCACATCACATCACACGACCCCGTCACTGATTATTTTCCTGGAATTGAAACCCCCTTCACATCAAAATCCTTAATTTATACACTACATACATGGATAGAAATTAGGCCGGGATTAGAGAAATGTTCCTTTCTAAGAGATCTTTCAAAGCTCCCTTGTCCTAATTAACGGAAACATCTGCTGCCATGCTGAGCAAGGCGTATACGTGTGTGTGTGTGTGTGTGTGTGTGTGTGTGTGTGCGCGCGCGCCGAGCTTTAAGAAATTAGCCCACTCCCTATCCTTGGTGAAGAATTGCCTCTCGAGCAGAAACAGCGCCACTCCTGAACCACTTGTACACAGATCCGTTCGTGTCTCCTCACTCAGCAGATTCACCACAGCAGGCCGCTTACTGTAGATGCCGTAATTCACTTAACAGCAGGACGGAATTAAATTTGTCTTACTCGACTGTAATTCTCTTATGAAATCACAGACGCGAGTTACCGCGCATACCCGAGAGTCTCACGAGAGACAGCTTTTAATTACCTCGCCCGCGCCGGCAGTGTTTATTTAAAGTCGATCCTGTTGTCTTGATTCTCTGGCTCAGACTACGGATCCTATCCGGATTCTTCCGAGACCAGAGGCGCATTCGCATCTCGTTTAAATAGCCGGTCGGGTTGCCGGTCTAAAATCCCAGATCACATCAGTCCGAGCCAGTCGCGTATATCTTTCACTACTTCTCGATTGAATTGCTTCCTGGTGGAGGTCTGTTTAGCAGCGACGCACCACTACTCTGAAAACATCTCAGCAGCGTTACTTATTTATTCACAGCTGACCCACTTTTTACTCCGAGAGGACCGCGATGGCTGTAATTATCCTCCGCTCTTACTTGTGACTTCTTTTAACAGTTTATTTGAGTAGCATACGGATGTCCATTTTAGCGACCTCATCATGTCAGTCTATGTTGGGGTTTCTGCAGAGAGCGAGAGAGAGAGCGAGAGAGAGCGAGAGAGAGAGAGAGCGAGAGAGAGAGAGGAGAGAGGGAGAGAGAGGAGAGAGGGGGAGAGAGAGGACAGAAAGGAGAGAGGGAGAGAGAGAGAGGACTCGTTATCTATATGTAAATGAATATTTACATATAAAAATGAATGTCAACTCATGTATGTTTTATTTTCACCAAAAGCTTTTCAGCACG
>JAFFST010044919.1:0-14826 GCA_022414735.1 Noturus placidus | reverse complement strand
GAGAGAGGAGAGAGGGGGAGAGAGAGGACAGAAAGGAGAGAGGGAGAGAGAGAGAGGACACAGAGGAGAGAGGGAGAGAGAGGAGAGAGGGGAGAGAGAGGAGGGGGAGAGAGAGGGAGAGAGGGGAGGGAGGGGGAGAGAGAGGGAGAGAGGAGAGAGAGAGAGAGAGGCTCGTTATCTATATGTAAATGAATATTTACATATAAAAATGAATGTCAACTCATGTATGTTTTATTTTCACCAAAAGCTTTTCAGCACGTGTTTTCATAAATTATATGCAATAAACATCAAAGGAAACAATCCGTTATGGCTTCACCACATCAAGTTCATGTTTGGTGTTTGTCTCCGTCTCTCTCTGTGGCTGATAGTAACACGCAGGTGACAGCGATCACTCGTTTCCTCGTCTTGTTAAAGAAACCATAGACTTTGGTCTGATTAGGACGCTATCGGACCGTCTAGCAAAACTGTGCAAAAATAAATAAAGAAAACAAATTCCCATCAGCTTTACAGACGTTTTGGACATTCTCTTGGTACTCATGTGCATGTGATTAATAAATGGCGGGTTTCATTTAGTGACACAAAGAGCTGACGTGAACAAACGCCTGGAAAGAAGCACTTTAAACACGAACCCGTCTGTTTGCTCCCCGGGGGAAGCCTGAACAACACGCCAACGCTTTTTGGAAGTTGACGAGCATATCGGCGCCATAATTGGCGAAACCTCAATCTCGGAAACACCAGATGTTATCGGGGATAGTGACACGCCGCCACAAGAGGCTCGAGAAACGATTGTCAAATTCCATATGTCACGCAGAATGTGTAAAACTTTTAACGCCCAGCCGCTTTTATAAGCGAGCTGTTTAAACTTGACACTAGAAAGCCGATAATTCGTAGTAAACTGAGAGCAACCCGGGAGCTCTCGTAGGGAACCGAGGGTTTTGTTCCAGCCCCCCAAACTGTCTATCGCGTTTCTTCAATTCGTATCCGCCTTGATAACCCAGGCTTACTGTTTTTAAAGACGTTTCACCAGGATGATGAAATGACAGAGCGTTCACTGCACAATGACTCAATCCTGCCTTGAGCTTTCATAGCGCTCGTTCAAGGTTGCTGCGTTTAGAACCAGAGGGATGGATGTACGTGAGATTGGGCAAAAGACGTCATAGTGACAGGACAACGTCGGAGGGTCGGAGTTATTCAAAGCTGCTTGAAAATTCATCTTGTGTCCTTTTTAGCGGGTCTTTTTATGTGGTCTGAAGCAGTACATCTTTTTTTGGGGGGGGGTTTATATCCGTTATGTTACGGGTCAAAATGACTTCCACAGTTTAAATACACACACAAAAAACAGCTTAGAAAGAGCTTGTCTGAGACGAGCCATGAGAAGAAATATTTGCATACAAGTTCATGGCCCTAAATGAGGAAAAGTCAAAGAATTTCTGTAGACATCTGAAATGTGGAAATGGGTCAAATCGATCCATCGCATGATAGGAGGAGTTAAGCAGCGTGCAGTATTTTGGTGGCGTGGCGGTTAAGGCTCTAGTTTACTGATCAGAAGGTCAAGGGGTTCAAGCCCCAGCACTGCCAAGGTGCCACTGTCGGGCCCTTGAGCAAGGCCCTTAACCCTCTCTGCTCCAGGGGGCGCTGTATCATGGCTGACCCTGCGCTCTGACCCAAACTTCCTGGAGTATGCGAAGAAAAGAATTTCACCCCTCATCATTATCATTATTATTGTTGCATAATTGCACAGTCTGGAGTGTTATTCTGCTTGTACCACAGTGATTTACCAGCGATTACCATGATTAATGTGATAACGAGCGATTCAGCACACATTTGAAAGCGATATAATTTGATTTTATGTCGTCGAGCGTCCGAGAGACAAGTTAACAAGAGACGAGAGAAACCAGAAAACAAAGCAGTGACCCTCAAGGCTGCGATGATTCCTTTTATTTTTATTATATTATTATTATTATTATTATTATTATTATTATTACTACTCGACGATTATACGTTTACGTTGTTCTACTACCTGAAATCTGTTTATTAGTCTTACATTATGTGTAGGGTTCACCATAGGATCCTTGTTTGTGGGCTGTTACTATAGACACTTTAACATATTAGAATAAGCATGTTAATATTTATACAAGAATAAATCCGATCCAAGCACAGTTTTGAGAGATCTGCGGCTTATGGGCGTCTTTAACAAGCTCCAACAGCATCTCTCGAACAGAGCTGGCGTTTGAACGCCGTCTTCCCGTCACTACACCAGAAGCTGACTTGCCGAGACGTCGCTGCTCCTGTCGTTTGTTAGACAATTAGCTGGTAAACTGTAGGGTTATTGTGTTGGCACACATTATAGGAGTCACTGTGAGGCCCTCACTGCGAGTTATTATGACACTGTGCTTTTTTTTTTTTGTTGTGTGTGTGTGTAGGTGGTGAACTGGCTGGAGGGTCCTGGCACCGAGCAGCTCCGCACTCAGTGGGGAATCGGAGACTCGATCCGGGCATCACAGGCCCTACAGGTCAAACACGAGGAGATCGAGAGCCAGCACAGTGTAAGCACACCTCTTACACTGATCTCTCTCTCACACACACACACACACACACACACACACACACACGCACACAGAAAGCCTGCAGTGTCTGCTCCCACACTAGCAGGACAAATTTCTCATTTGCGGCCCGATCATGTCAGTTTTAAAATTTTCAGTTCTAAAATCTGATTGGCTGACCTCATCACAGTTTAATTCTGTATTAATGCTCTAGGTTGGAAACCAATAAAAACATTACCCATGATTGTGTCACTGTAATACACACCCCCTCATGGCTTTCATCTCCTCATGGCTTTCAGCATACTACAATTACTCATTAAAAAAAATAACCATAATAAAAGTTATTGCCAGTTGGGTTAACTGTTATTTATTTAAGCCTGAGATCGTTTCTATTTTGAGAGATTTGCTTACGAATGCAAACCGTGTCCTCTTATTTACTGTTTGTTTTTTTGTGTTTTTTTTTTTCTCTTCAAAACATGATGCGGCTCTACTTTAATAGAAACACCAGCTCACACGTGTAATTATCCATTCAGCCAATCACGTGGCAGCAGTGCGATGCATGAAATCATGCAGCTATACAGGTCAAGAGCTTGATCTCGGTGAATATGACCATGGTGTGATTGTTTGTGTCAGAGGGTCAAGTCTGAGTGTTTGACACTTCACACACACACACACACACACACACACACACGCAGCAGACTCTAGAGTTTATGTAGAATGCACCGAACTAATGTAGAAGACCGAACTAAAAAATAAACAAGTTTGAGAATTAAAACGTAACCTCGCTGACACTATACAATAGATTGGTTAAAAATGCTCAAAGTAGCTGACCAGAGAACCTTGGCATTCTGGAGGAGGACTGTGGGCAAACAAGGTCCGCGATATAGCTCGGGGCCAGCCCGTGTAGAGCTTTTAAAAACAAAATGATGTACTGGATTCTAAATTTGACAGGTTGGAGGAAAGCCATGACTGAGGAAATGCTCTCCCTTTTCCTCATACAGTCAAGAGCCTGGCGTCAGCTACAAACGAGCAAGATCGGTCTGACTAACTCCCATACGAAGGGAGGTACGATAGTCGAGACAGAAAGAAATACAAGTGTGCATTAGGGATGTCACGATACCAAAAATCTAGTAGTCGGTACCGATACCACCAAAAGTACTCGATACCAAAGTAGATCGAGTGTGGACGGCTGTGGCTCAGTCGGTAGAGCGGGGTGTCCACTAATCCACTAATCGTAGGGTTGGTGGTTCGAATCCCGGCCCGGGTGATCCCATGCCGAAGTGTCCTTGGGCAAGACACTGAACCCTAAGTTGCCCCCGATGGCAAGCTAGCACCTTGCATGCAGCTCTGCTACCATTGGTGTGCGAGTGTGTCTCATTTGTAAGTCGCTTTGGATAAAAGCGTCTGCTAAGTGAATAAATGTAAATGTAGATCCCATGGTGTGGTTTATAAAAAAAACTACAAATATTTTAAATTATACTTAAAACTCCTGGAGGACATCCTTCTCTGGCTAATGCTGGGAAAAGAGAGAGATATTTTAGTTATCAAACACTGTCTGACAATGAGAAATAAAACAGTGCTAATAAGTGTTAAGGTGTGCTCCTGAACGCACGCGCACACACAAACACACACACACACACCTTATACTCTGAATGCAAGCATTAGGTTAAATTCACTGATATGGTGGCAGGCCAAAAAGATTTATTAAAGGCGTAATCATGTGAATAATAACGTTTAGCTGACAGGATACGGGCTGAATGGCGATGCATGGTAGCTCATTAGAAGGTAATTTAAAACACTGCAATGCGTTAGCATCGTTAAGAAATAACTGTCTATCGCTAACATTACATGAAGTGTAACGTTAGCTGATTTCAGGTGCTTCACCAAATTCCAGGTGTTTCCTTGCTTTGTTTGAAATGAACGATCGCATCATTTGCACGCCGGAAATCGACGCTACCTTTCCTGTCAACGAGCTTTCCTCTCTCTGCCTCTTAATGAGTCGGGGCGAAGATAAACGTCTGTAGTTTTTCCCATGTGCGTGTAGGCGTTCTTCTTCACCACTAAAACACTTGCACGTACTTGCTGCCCCTATCAGGTCCGGAAGAATTGCAACCCCGGTGCCTTCATTAATAACGGTACCTATGCTACTGCAGAAAAACCAAGTACAGTCACGTTTTAAGAATGTTGGTACCGACTTGGTACCGAAGTGTCGGTTTTCGTGACATCCCTAGTGTGCATCAGCACCTTCAGAACTTTAAAAGATCCCTTTTGAGTTTCGCAATCATTCTGAGCTGGAAGAAACTGCTCTTTACCACCAAGATGGACGGACGGACAGACGCACGCTCCCTCCCTCCCTCCCTTCCCCAGGGGGAAATTCGAGAATAAGTTAATTTGCTTGTCAAAATTCCTGGCATAGCTATGAAGATTAGCTGATAAAGACCCAAGAGCATATGCGGGCTGCTTCAGGGCGGCCGATGTAACGGAACTCAGAAAATGTCAAACCTTGAGGTGGACTCGCTATAGGAGAAGACCACCACGTCAGGTTCGTATCCTGTCAGCTAACACCAGGAACCTGGGACTGTAGTGGGCACAGGTTCACCGAAACTCGACTACTGGAAAACCACCACCTAAGCCTGCGTCCATTGCAGCCTCCTGTTCCTGGTAAATACCGTAGTTCCCGAACTACGCTTGTAACACGTTCACTCCTAACATACAGCATTAACGTTTGATGCGTTTCATCGTTCGGGCTGCTTTCAATCAATACAAGTGGACTTGGTGGAATCGTACTGGTTTTTGACAGCCGGTCGAAACATTTCTTGCTTGCACCTGGACCTGAGCTGTATACGGTGTATGCGTGATGCGATTTGTTTAGTTTGAACAGATGACAACGATGAAAGGTGCTCGGTCTCCCGAACACGTTTTACGAAGATGTAAAACGCAGGTTTATTTTCACCATGCACGCATGCACAAGTAGCTCCTGATGAATGAATCTGCGACATTAAAACAGTCCTGGCAGATAACCGCAGATAATGACTGCTGATGACTTACAGCATGGTGAGGCTGTAATGGTCATCACAGTCAAACAGGCTTTTCTTGATCGTTAGTTTGAGTGTGCTTAGAAATCCTTCATTTCCAAGAGTGCTCTTGTAACGGGTTTATTATGTTATGGATATTTCAACATTTCAACGATTTTTTTAATGTGACTCTTTGAAACCTAAACGACGGTTGCTAATCCAGTTGAAACCCAGATTTCCTCCCCCAGTCCAAAGGCATACCTTGGATATGCCAAAATCATCCTACAATGTGTCACTAATGTGTGAATGTGCCCTGCAATAGGTTGGCACCCCGTCCAGGGTGTCCGCACCCCGTCCAGGGTGTCCGCACCCCGTCCAGGGTGTCCGCACCCCGTCCAGGGTGTCCGCCCCTAGGATAGTTCCCTCGGTTAGGCTCCAGGCTCCCGCGCGTACAGAAAGTAGATCGACAGATGGATAGTTCAATTCAATTTTATTTATATAGCGTTTTTAACAATAGACATTGTCGCAGAGCAGCTTTACAGAAATCTGGATATACATTGTTCAAATTTATTTGGATTTATCGCTAATGAGCGCTTGCTCAGAAGCAAGGTTTTTCCACGGTGGCAAGGAAAATCTCCCGGAGATGTCTTTAAATAAACCAAGAGGACTCGTCCTCATCTAGAAGATGCCAGATGGCGAGAATATAAATAATTTCCCTTCTGTACAAAGAATCTTGAGTTTAATGATCGGAGTTTCTGATTTCATTTAGAGATTTAATTTGAAGTGCGCCGTATCAAAGTGAAGTTTCCAAGCATGCAATCTTTACAGTGTCCGTGCGGTATCATCCACAGCATCCTACAGGGACCTTTACGGCATCGGTGAGAAGCCGTTTTCAGCATCAGTTCAGTCTTGTTCTAGTCATGGACGCAGACATCCATCTGGCTTTTGGAGATGGATGTCTGCATCCATCACTGAACTATTCTAGTTTGCGCTTTGAGTTTTAGACCCGTTATCTTCAGCGAACTTCTAACAAAAATGCTGCCTACCTTTTAAGTTAAAGTCTATTTGGAGCAAGTCCGAATAAGTTTCTCTTCTGATCTTTTTTCTTCCGGTAAATAATTTCTGAAACTTCATTTTCTTAGTGACTTATTTCCAAATGAGTCGTGGTTTGTCAGGATCGTGGTTCAGAGTTGTTTTTGAAGAACAGGAAATGAGTAAGCCTTCCTAGTTCATTTTCACAGCTGTTGGGCGTCACTGCTTTCACCAGCAGCACCAATAAAAAATTATTTAGACTCCAAACATGACTTCTGCATCATAGATACTGAGCAGAACTCTGTGATACCGCTGAATCCAGCCAAAGAGTCACTGTACAAGGCATTATTTTCCATTTCGGCCTTCATCTCTCTCTCAAGGTCATGAAAGACGTTTATCAGAGTATGGTTTGTGGTCGCTCGCCACTTCACTGCTTCCAGAACTACTCCTGTGGTTCACGCCAGGTTGTTTACATCCTGGTTTGTGGCTTGTGGAGAGCCTGATGGATGATTTATGGGTCTTTGCATCTTGAATTGTTTGTCTGCGGTTAACCCGAAAGGTATTATGGGAATCATTTGGTCTGTGCTTGAGTGCTGGTTACAATGCCGATACTGTTTCACAGTGCTGAGCTGCTTTGTGGTTTTACAACTCGAGGCTTTTACAGCATAATAACGCTATTTGTCTGAGCGAACTGTTAAGCTGTTTGTCGGTGCTGTCCTGGCCATGATTCATTGCATGGGGTTGTGCCTGGTTTTGTGCTAAATTTACAAGCAGGATGATAAATCTTCATTCTAAATAATAACAAGGACGCAAGCGTCATCGAGGGGAAAAACATCACTGTTTAAGTAGTGCAGCTGATACGTTCTCTTATGGAGTGGGCAAAGGCTTTGTAATACAATTCTGAATCCAGATTTATGTCATATAAATATGAAAACTTTCACATGCGTTTACACATCACAACCGAAACACACCATTTATAAGCTGTAGGTTGTACGGCTTTTAGCCAGGGGTCTACAGGGGGTCCATGGGATAGTTGCAGTTATTGCTGTTAAAGGTGGCAAAACCGGCTTTTATTATTTATTTATCCACTTATTTATTTATTTCTTTTTGCTTCAATAAAAATGAAAGCGTTATAGCGTGTTTACTCAGGTGGCTTTTGTTATATGTTGTATTTCTTTTGAAGATCTAAAACTATTTAGTATGAGATGTACACAAGATCTGGATGGGAGCATATACGTTTTCACAGCACTGTACTGTCAGAGCTGCTTTTGGAAACAATTATTCAACTTAATTATTCAAGACCAATCAGGAATTTGGCAATGATGTGATCCAAGTATTGTGTTTTACGTTTATTTACAAATTATGCATAATGTGAGATTTGTTTGTTTGTTTGTTTGTTTTTGGTTATTTATATTTATTTGGGGTTTTTTTTCTTTCAGTAGCTGAAAAGTTCTTAATATTTTGTTCTGTTTGTAAATGCTGTGTGTGTGTGTGTGTGTGTGTGTGTGTGCGCGCGTGTGCGTGTGTGAGAGCAGGAGTGGTTTGCTGTGTACGTGGAGCTGAACCAGCAGATGGCGGCGCTGTTGAGCGCAGGCGACGAGGACGACCTGATGGAGCTGAAGAATCTGCAGCAGCAGCTGAGTGACGTGTGTTACAGGCAGGCCAGCCAGCTGGAGTTCAGACAGAACGTCCTACACTCAGCCCACGAGTTCCACAGCACAGCACAGGATGTACGTGTTTCTCATAACACCTACCAAGCATCAGTGCCTCATTTCCAGTTTGGAAATATAAACTCGCCGGTTATTTCTGCTAGCCAGTTAAGACTTCCAGACCTCATTCCTTCCTCTTCTACATCCAGATATTCCATTTAGCTTGAGCGTTAAAGATCTTTCATGTAGAAAAAGCAGTGTTACATAGACATTACTATGGAGAAGTAGTGGAGTGTACTAATAGTAGCAGTAATTCAAGGGGGAATCTACTTCACATGTTTTTTCCACTTTTCCTACTCTGTTGCTTCAAAGCTAGTGTAGATAACGAGTCATTAAAATCCTATTTGTCTTACCCAAAATATTTTCCATAAATATCCTCGGGTCAGCTACCAACCTGCGAGCGTGAAGACCGCCAATTGCATCTTTTCAAACTGCTGCTTATGTCAGTTCACAGGGCAGAGTGACACAATCTGAGGAAAGCACTATCCAGCGTCCTCCGCATACATGAACTCTCAGATGCCAACGGTTGGCTAGTGTCACTGTGATTGATAGGGGAGCGAGAGTAAACCTCTCTCATCCAGAGAGCATGGCCGTGTGTCGGGATGTGCTGTGAGCTCCCTGTCGTACACTGGACCGTCCCAGCACATTTCTAGTAGCGGGACAGTGTCCTCATTTCTTCAATGCTCACTAAGTAATACACATGACAAGTTTCAGCTGGTTAATAGATTTACTTCGGTGGTGGACGATGGCGTAGAACGAGTTCAGAGGGATGACTGTGGCATTGTCGGAATTTGCGAACCTCCAGATGTCGGTATCCGGACGTCCTGTAGTAGCACTTTTACATTTACAGCATTTTGCCAGACGTTCTTATCCAGAGCGACTTACGTTTATTTCATTTATGCAACTGAACAGTCGAGGGATAACCGTGGCAGTGCTGGGATTTGAACTTGCGACCTACTTATCAGTAGTACAATGTCTGAACCACCTCTTTTAACAGACATTAGTGCGTCACCCTTGGAAAACCCTTCACGTTGTGACATTTTGCACGTCTAAAACAAAATTTGAATATCGTGGAAAATCTTTTTTTTTTTTTTTTTTTTTGTTCTTTCCCCCGTAATTTAATAAATGTGGAACTTTCATACATTCTAGATTGGCTACATATAAAGTTTAATATCTCAAGCCAATACTTCAAGCAACTTGGATTCTGTGTTTCTCCACTCTTCCTCCAGTCTCTGGAACCTTGATTTCCAAATGAAATCTGAAAAAATCTTTAATCTGATAAAATGACCTTGGATCACTGGGCAACGGTCCAGTTCTTTCTTTCTTTCTATTCTTTTTGTTTTTTTTTTCCAGGCTCAGTGATGCTCTAGGGCTGCTTTGCATCCTCTGGCACTGGAAACCTGCAGCGTGTGGATTCATTGAAGTATCAGAAAATCCTGGGTGAAAACCTCATGCTGTCTGTGAGGAAGCTGAATCTTGGGCATCATTGGACCTTCCAACAGGACAATGATCCCAAGAATACCTCGAATTCCACAAAGGCTTGGTTGCAGAAGACGTCCTAGAAGATTCTACAGGGCCATCACAGTCACCTGACTGGAACCCCATAGAAAATCTCTGGTGGGATTTGAAGTAGGCGGGGACAGCACGCAAACCCAAAAATATTACTGAACTGGAGGCCCTTGCTCATGAGGAACGGGAGAAGATTCCTCAAGAACGCTGCCAGAAGCTGGTGTCTGGCTCTGCATCTCGTTTGCAGCAGGTCATAACAGTAAAAGCGTGCTCTACTAAGTACTGAAGATGCTCGCCATGAAGGGGTTCAATAATTTTGAAACTGGAGAAGCCATTGTAAGTCGCATTTTCAGTTGAACTTGGGGAAACCACTTGAAGCATTCACTGGTCGAACTATTTCAGTTGCTTTTGTTTGATTTGTTCATTGCAAACAGCGGAAAGTCTGTATTTTTACACAATAGACCTGATTTGCACTGGGGGTTAAATCATTTTGATTGCAAATACATGATTTGGAAATGTTAAATTCACTGTGAATCAAAAGCGTCATCCATATCAGTCTCTCTAGTCTCATTTCCTGAGCTAAATGCCATTCATGATGGCATTTGATTAAACAGGAGCCTCATCCGGTGTCTCTTCACTCAACTTATCTCAGTCTGCTTTTACACCAGTGCTGAAATAATCGCTGATTAATTCTCTCTGTTCGTCTGGTGGCTAAATTTCCATATTTTCTTGATTGGCATGCAGACATTACAACTTTGTCCTCTGCAGGGTGTAGGCAGCGGTTTCGTTTGCATCACTGACAATTTGACGGGGCTTTCAGACCATTTTCAAAAAAAATGACCGTATTTATGTCCGTTTGGCACATAAGCAACTTCTATTAAACAGCACCCCTGGAGCAGAGCAGGTTATGGGTAAAAAGCTCAATGGTACCTAATAGCAGCCCAGTGCACAAAATAAATAAAGACTTAGCCTACTATTTACAGAATTGGTAAACATCCATCCATCTTCAACCGCTTACTCCTTTTCAGGGTCACGGGGAACCTGGAGCCTATCCCAGGAAGCATCGGGCACAAGGCGGGGTACACCCTGGACAGTGTGCCAGTCCATCACAGGGCACAATCACATACACACTCACACACACTACGGACACTTCATACACTACGGACACTTTAGACACACCCATCAGACTAACATGCATGTGTTTGGACTGGGGGAGGAAACCGGAGTACCCGGAGGAAACCCCCACACGGGGAGAACATGCAATTGGAAAACAATATATGCAAAAAGAATGTTTGAGTTTTAAATGTGTTTATTATATCAGAATTAAGAAAGACTCAAGTCATGTGAACCCAGGACTGGCAAAACATTTCCTGTGTGCTCCTACGATGGAGAAAAATACAATCTGGAGCGTTGCTACGTTGTCAGTCAGGATCAGCTCGTCACTCGTCTGTGGAGTGGGCTGTTGTGGGAGGCCATGCCATGGCTTGACGAGGAAGATGAGATTATTAACGCAGGCTCTGTCTCGTTTTCCTCATTGTTCCAGCTCTCTCAGCAGCTGGACGGTCTGCTGGGTATGCTCTGCGCAGACGTCGCCCCCGCCGACGGAGCTGCCATTCAGCAAACGCTCAAACATCTGGAGGAGAAACTGAAGAGTGTCGGTGAGGACGTCATCATAATAATCATCCTCCTCTACCTCATCTCTAACTGTGCACTTTCATTTGGCTGCAAATAAAGATCAATAACACTTTGGTTATATTGAATATCTGTGACTGCTTTAACTGTGTGTGTGTGTGTGTGTGTGTGTGTGTGTGTGTGTGTTAGAGGGAGCTCTGCAAGGCCTGAGGGAGAAGGGTCAGGTGCTGCTGGACCAGATTTCTAACCAGACGTCCTGGTTCTATGGGAAAGACATGCAGATCGAGAACAAGGAGAACGTCGATCACATCCACAGCGTCATGGAGGACATGCAGCTGCGCAAGCAGAGGTTCAGATCTTGCTGAGTTATAATCAAACATTTGCAATTCCTGTGTTCGATTGATTGGCAGACAGGGCGGATTTAGCTACGCGCTGTATAAACCGTGACTTTTATTCCATGCCAGTATACTTCATGCAAGAGCTTTTATATTAAAAGAGCACTTTTGTCATTTTTAAAAGACCTCTGTTACATAGGAAGTTCCTTCTCATTGTTGTGAAAACAAGTCTTTTCTTTTTGTCCTTTTTAAGTCAGCTTATTGATGGTAAGTAATACATTTGCCTTGTAAGTGGCCTTATAAGGACAAGGAGCAAAGTAGAGCAGCGCTGTTCTGGCTGGAGGGCCTGAAAAAATGTGAACAGGAGCCTGAAATGAAGAAAGCCAACCAGATCAGGAAGATAAGCATACGTGGAACGCCAAGCTCCTTCGTATGAGCCGTTACTATAGAAACGATAACGCATTAGAACAAGTGCATTAATATGAACCTATTGTTCATATTACAGCCGGATGTACGAAAATATGACCACGCTGTGATATAATGATCAAGTGAGATCAGACCCCACACAACACAGGATTGGTCCAAGGAATCGTTCGAGGCAATTATTTTGATTTATTTATTTATTTATTTATTTTTCAGTTTACAGTTGTGAACAGAATTGAAAGAATATTTTGAAAAAGTCACACACACTCATAGTCCCCTCCAGAAGTATTGGAACCGTAAGTCTAACTAAAAGGACGATTCTCGTCTTCTGGACGTGAAATGCTGCTGTATTGGCTTAGGGTCTGGTGATTAACTTGGTTAGCCTGAACACCCCCCCCCCAATTGGTTCTGTAGTGACATGCAAGCCCAGGCCATGACACTACCTCCACCATGTTTCACAGATGATCTTGTGTGCGTTGGATCGTGAGCAGATCCTTTCTTTCCCCATCACTCTAACATTTCCATCGCTTCGGTAGAGGTTCATCTTGTGTCCAGAACTTTTTTTGGCTCATTTCTGTGTTTCTTTGCGCATTCCAATCTGGCTTTCCTGATTCTTTCTTTTTTTTTTTTTTCCTCATAACAATTTTTATTGATTCTCATACACTTTTCAGAGTACAACAAAATATATCAATACAGAATCAACATTTTTACCCCGATAACAGCCCCTCCCACCCCGCCCAGGAAAGTTTAGTTTAGGTGATTCTTACTTCTGATGACTGGTTTTCATCTTGTGGTATGGCTTCTGTATTTCTGTCCTCAAAGTCTTCTTCCGACAGTCGGTTGCGATACCTCCGACCCTGCCGTGTGGAGGCTGTTGGTGATGTCACTAACTGTTGTTTTTGGATCATTTTTCTACACAGCTCTCACAATGTTTGTCATCAATTGCTGTTGTTTTTATTAGCCGACCTGTTCCATGTCTGGTGGTGGTGGGTTTTTGTTTCTTCTTTTTTTTCTTTTTCAGGACATTCTAAATTGTTGTATTGGCTATGTTTGTTCAATGGCTCTGTTTGATTTTTTTCCCCTCTTTTCTTTTCTCCGCTTCAAAGCGGCTTGTTTTTCTCCCATAGACAGCTCTCTGGTCTTCATGTGGTTTTATCCTTTTTGATGAGAAACGCAGTCTTCACAGGCAAACAACTAGGGCTCAAATCAAGAGTAGACCTTCAACACTAGTAACTGCTTAAACACTCATTCTTAACAGGTCACACCTGGACAATAAGACGCACATGTCAATCACATGTTCATATATATATATATATATATATATATATATATATATATGTATATGTATATGTGTGTGTGTGTAAATATGAGGAAAAGTAAGCTGAAATTCTGATCGATTGTCTCCTTAATCTTCTGATTGCGAACCCAAATGTCTTCATTGTATTGATAGTTTGAACGGTGTGAAGGATTTTTCATAGAATTAGAAAATTCACCTTTTTTAAACCCTCACAGCTTCTATTTCAGGAGTTCCAGATTTTAGGATTTAATTGCGTAAGCCTTTTTAAATATTAACTAAGCGTCTGATTGCCCCATTACACGTTTCTAGCAGTCATTAGTCTTATGATCGTGTGGAGGAGAGCTTTTTTTTGGGGGTGGGGGGGGGGGGGGGGGACTGATGTAGATTTTTACAGCGTCCTTGGCCATTATTGATGTGCTGAACCATGCGTTAAAGGTGTGAGGACATGGTGGACGTGAGGCGGCTGAAGATGCTGCAGATGGTCCAGCTTTTCAAATGTGAAGAGGATGCATCACAGGTGAGCGAGCCTCCATGTGTTTCGAAGCCTGAGGCAAGCTTCATGTTGCGGGTCTGCTAGCCAATAGTCTTAAATATTGGCTTTGGTCAATGGTGGTTTAAAATGCTGCTCACTAGACAGGTATGAGCTTTATGGATAAATAGAGCTTTATGGATTTTTATTATTATTATTATTATTAGCATATGTCACAGTCTTACAGCGAGAAAGATCTTCGATTTCATGTTCGTTCCGTTCCTGGGTAAAGAACAGTATTCATTTTGTTGCGATGTTATGGCTGCAGTGTTGTGTGTAATATCGAGTTCCCGACTCTCAGGCTGTAGAGTGGCTCACCGAGCTGCTGGATGCCCTGCTGAAGACCCACATCAGGCTGGGAGATGACACACAGGAAACTAAAGTCCTTCTGGAGAAACACAGGAAGTTTGTGGATGTTGCACAGGTAACCAGCCAAATCTCATAAAAAGACCCTATTAAATTGTACTAATTATTTGCCATGTGAGGGGTTCTTCTTTCCATTTTGTAAATGACATGATTTATTTGTTTATTTCAACTTATGGAAATATTTTCCTTGTTTTCCCATTCGCATTCAGATATTAAATAAGTATAAAGGCATAATCCGTTGTGGGTGGGTGGGGGGGGTATTTGATCCCCTGCTGATTTTGTACATGCGCCTACTAACAAAGAAATGATCAGTCTGTAATTTTAATGGTAGGTTTATTTGAACAGTGAGAGACAGAATAACAACAAGAAAATCCAGAAGAACACATGTCAAAAATGTTATAAATTGATTTGCATTTTAATGAGGGAACTAAGTATTT
>JAFFST010044917.1:4921-15553 GCA_022414735.1 Noturus placidus | reverse complement strand
GACAACCACAGTTATAGTAAGGGGGGCAATCACTTTTTCACACAGGGCCATGATGGTTTGGATTTTTTTTGACCTTTAATAATAAACACCTTAATTTACAAATTGCATTTTGTGTTTACTTGTGTTGTCCTTCACTATTGTTTAAATTGGTTTGATGTTCCGAAACACTTAAGTGTGACAAACATGCAAAGGAACAGGAAATGAGGAAGGGGGCAAACACTTTTTCACACCACTGTATACTTTAATATAGCAAATCATCATACTTACAGTATGTTGAAAGTACAGTGATATAAATAATAAACTTAGGTCAGTGGTTTGGGTTAAACATGCTAACATGGCAGTTTTGGGGGTATTTAAAGCCAAACGCTGCATTTACAGAACAATACAACAAAATTAAAGGCTCTACCGAAAAAGTATGTTTTATAATCCATGCTGAAAAGTAGCCAGTGGCACAGCTTAACAGCTGAGGTCATGGTCTGTGTGAAAGCTAATAAGTCGTTTACAGGAATGTGATAATCTACACATTAAACTAAGCATCAAAAAGCTTACTACCTTACAGTAGTGATTACACAGGATTATGATTAAAGTGCATAGCAAACTATTTGAGTCAAATGGTGAGCATGTGACTCCACCCCAAACCTCTTGGCTCTTACTGTAGCAGTGTTTTTTTGACCACAGCAACTGTACAGCATCAAGAAACATGATTAATGATTAATCACACAGTAATAATTGCCAGGAAAATGTGTACGTGCTTGGATTTAAGCACTGCTTTACCTAGCATTCCCCATCAGAGGCACCGAAAAGCCTTAAAGCACAAGCCTGCACTGTGTAAATGTGTCTTATCAGATACGTGCCAAGTGTTCTCTCAGATTCAACTAAAAATGACACAACACTTGGCACATGGTGGAAAAATATCATCAGAATTTTAAATAAGGGATGTAGATAATTTAGAGAAAATTAGCATATCGACTGTGTTACTAATTACTTGTTCACACTATATGAGCGTGAGTGTTCCACAGCTGGAGTTGGGCGGTGGAATGTTGTGAGGGTTTGGGCTAATCCTGATAATACAAAAGTACATCTTCAGACAAGTTATGTGTTTATGGAGGGAAAATAGAAAGTGAGTGCAATAATTTGTGTGTCAAAATGTGAAACAAGCTAATGAATGAAGTAATGAAGTTCAGCTAACACTGATCAGCTCATTGTACATCATGCTAATGAACTGCTGAACACACCACAATAACAGCTTCTCTAAATCTGGCCATTGCAGCCCAACAAGATGTAACACTGATTTGTATGGATTGAAGACTCTACAAGGTTCAGGTTCAAGGTTATATTAAAAAAATATAAAGAATAAGAAGCACTGTGTGAACAGCCTTTTCTCTGTTATAATGGCTATGTATTGTAGTAGCGGAACGTACAGTACATCATCTAGAAACTACAGAATGTAACTGAAATTCTCTGAGAAAATAACACTAATTCATCTAAACTTGATTTAAACAATTAAAACACACAGTTATCACCATAATTACGTTGCCAAATTCAACATCGAATACAAAAGCTTCTCTTTTCTACAGATTCATGTATGCCTGATAACTAAAGTGTTCTACTGCCCCCCTGAGGCGCAAATAATATGCCACTACATTATGTTCACCTCAACACAGATAAATATGCCGCTGCTTTGGAGTTTATCTGCAGGACCGACACATAACTCAGGACAGCTTGATCTCACCTGTAAGAATCTCAGCCTCTCCAGGAAGTCGCTGACGTATCCTCCGAGAGGTTTGAGGCTCGGGTACGATTTTTTCATCCACATACCTGGAACACGGCCCTTCAGAATGCTCGTCACTACTTCCTCTAACTCAGCCGACATCACCACCAGACCCTGCCACATAGACAGGAAAATTTGTAAAGGTCGGGCACATATACAGTGCACACCTCAGACAAAACAAATTGCTTAAACCTAAGAAGATTGTGACATTTTCTAACATCCGTTTGGCCATATAGTGCATGTAATATTTGCACATAGAATATCAAATTTGAGATATCATTATATACCAACTCATTAATTATATACCAAATGATTATACCAGTCAGTTCTACATTAAACATTTTAATACATTTTAAAGATACTCAATCTTAACTATAGCTGTAATATGAAAGAGGATGATTAATAACGATTTTTTAATAATGATGTTTTATCAAATAGTCTTTCAAATATTACGTTTTCTAACCATAAAATGCTTTTGTAATTCTCAGTTTTTTTTTTTTTGTTTTTTTTTTTGTGGATTCAGGAATTTATGTATTTATGTTTATTTTATACATGATTAATGTATTATCAAACTAGCAAGGCTGAATTAATTAGCCTCAAGGGAGTTTCCACTTGGCAGGGAAGCTAACTGGTATTGAGAAGCTGTCAGTACTAAGAGCAGATTTTGTACTTCTTTGAGATAAAACTGTGCCTGAAGTTGCATTGTCTTCAAATCGCCTGCTGAAATGCCATATGTGCGCGAGCTGCATAAAACTCACATATTGCTTGGAGTAACAGCATTTTAAAGTTGAACTTTGGCCAACTGTCTCCATGTTCCCCTTCAGCCAAAATTTAATCTAACAAGAGCTCATATTGTGAGGCTCTGCACAAACAGCGGCCGAGATTAAAGAATGACCGCCTTTTAGACCACATCGATGTGGAGGAGAAGTAGATAGAGAAGAATGAAAAAGGGAATATAGAGGCTAAAAATCATGAAATGAGAAGTAAAAAAAAAAAAAGACAGGCACCCTGGGGCAAGCGGGAGTTTAAGTGTAGAGATGGAGGAGATGAAGGGGATTATATTAGGGTTAGATTAAGGGATCAAGGGCCACAGGGTGTTCAGTAGTGCTGCTCTCTCATCAAGAGAGCAGGACAGCGTTAACCAAGATTGGAGCTGTCAACCACACAGCAGGAGGAGATCCAGCACAGGTACAGAATCTTCAGAGCCAGGTACACTAGTAAGAAGTGAGGCAAAAACTAGGGCATCTGTCACGCTCCATTTAATATGTACAAAAAGCATAATTTAAATATGCTTTTCATTCCTAAGCGTTACTAATATGATGATGGGTAGAGAGAAACGTCATCTGTGTCAGTGATATGTCTGTATCAGTCATATAAATATGAGGCAAAACTAATTTTGCTGGCATTTACATGAGACCTGTTCTTTTAGTTCATTTTAATAAGAAGGTGGGATGGAAGAAAAGAAACAAAACTGATTTCATATTCAAGGTTAGTACAAGGAAATCCAAAGAAAGTAATGCAGCTTTGTATATGGGATTAGTATTAACAGTTGATCTCAAACTGAGTGTTTATTGTATCACAGCTGATTTAACTCAAAACTCAAGACTCACCTTCATGCATCTTAACCCAAATTTATAACTTTAACTTCAAAACCAAACCCATGACCCATACAGACCTTAACTTGAGGTTACTCTGAGGTACCCCAAAGACTCCAAAGTTCGTCTAAAATTTCTTTAAGGTCCTTGTGACTCTAAAGCTCTTCTAAAGTTTAAGGTTCCACAGAGACTCCAAAGCTCGTTTAAGGTTTCTCTGAGGTTCCTCAGAGCCTCCAACGCTTGTCTGAGATTTCTCCAAGGTTCCTCAGAGCCACCCAAGCTTGTCTGATGTTTCACTAAGGTAACTCAAGTAATCTAAAGCTCCTCATAAGTTTCTCTAAGTTTCCTTCAAGCTTCAAAAGATGCTATACGTTTTTGTGGAGATCTCTCAGAACCCCTAAAGCACCTTTAACTTTCTCTAAGATTCCGCAGAGTTTTTAAAGCTCAAAAAAGGTGTATATAAGGTTTGCCAATGCATCCAAATCTTGTCTAAGGTTTCTCTAAGGTTTCTTATAGCCTCCAAAGCTCCTCTAAGAGTTCTCTAAGGTTCAAGCAAGCCCCTAAAGCTCGTCAAAGGTTTCTCTTAGTTTCCTCAGAGCATTGAAAGCTCATAGAAAGTTGTTCTAAGGTTCTTCAAAGCCTTCAAAGTATCTCTAAGATTTCTCTAAGGTTCTTCAGAGCCTCCAAAGCTCCTCTAATATTTATCTAAAGTTCCTCTATGGTTCTGACCTTGATGGCCTTCTGGATGTTGACACATGAATCACGGATGGTCTGGAGCAACTTGTTGAAGCGGCCCATCTCTTGCACCAAAACTGTGTTCATGCTCTGCTTGTAACTGGTGGGGAACCTGCGCAGAACTGCCTCGGTGCCAAAGTCGTGTGGCAGTTTGCTCAAAATGTCCGCTGCCACCTCGTACACCATGTCGTCAGAGGATTTAGCATCACCGCCTGTCATGCGAGACTGGAGGGAAGAGAAGAAGGAGAAAAGCAAGGATATGAAATTCACTGCCATATATTAACACCAGTACACTGCTTTCCCTTTGCTTGCAGTTCATTCTGCAAAGCTACAAAATGGCATACTTGATTTCGATTAGACAGTACATAGTTGAAAAAGTTTCACTTATTCCTGACTGGTCCTGTCTGTACCTGAGCCTGCACTTACTGTTGAAACTCCCCAGAAGTAAAAGATGCAAACACAAATTAACAAGCAATGACTAGTCCCTCAGAAGCATAGTTGCTTCTCATATTCGATAGTGTGCCAATTGCAGCCATCAGTTATTTGACTCAAATTGGATCATTAGCAGCATGCAAACATTACAGCAAGTTGCACAAAGTACCAAGGGTAGATTTGAATGGAAGGAATGGCATCACCCTGACCATTATTTATACCGGATATCATCTACATACTACACACCCTAGTTTTCTGCACATGAACAACATTTACACATCCTGATCTGTTGCATAAGGAGCTGTTACATCCTGATCTGTTGCACTGTAGCTCATTTGACTTTGCAATATGTGGGGCAATGGTAGCTCTTTGGTTAAGACATTGAACTACCGATCAGAAGGTCACAAGTTCAAATCCCAGCACTGCCTAGCTTTCACTGCTGGGCCCATGAATAAGGCCTTTAACCCTAAACTGCTCAGTTGTACATAAAATGTAAGTCACTCTGGATAAAGGTGTCTGCCAAATGTAAAAATGTGTGGGAATTACACTCAGTTATGTTTTATTAATTTATTTAATCCAGAATCAAGAGAACCAAATTAAGATGTTCTTGATAAATCTTAATAAGACTTATTAAGATCACAAATAAGTCTTTTGTCTTGTGCACCTTATATCCTTTTGATTTAAGTTTGAACATTGTGATTTCAGTGCATTCCCCATCAAACCTGAGTGAGCAGGATGCTGTCAAACAGGAGCTGTGTCTCCACCTGGTCCTTGGTGATGTCAGCGTTGGCGTTCATGCCGAAGATTTCTGGCGACGGGTACAGTGGGAGTGATTTGGTGTACTCTATGTAGCTATTATGCTGCAAAAGAAACAGAACACTTCCTGATGCACACATCCAAAAAGCAAAGACACTAAATAACGATGCAGCACTTAAAGCACGCCACCCACGAGATCGCTGACATTTATAATAATGACTATGCAAATCATCGTTCATGAATAAAAGATTTTGGCAGAAAATGGCAAATAAAACTGAGCATAGATTATACATGTGCTCGCAAATAAATTAGGCAGCGGCCACTGGTGGCATCCCACCGTGCACAGTTATTGAACTTGGAGCTCATTAGGATTTTCAGAACTTTCTGGAATGGAAAAAAAAAAATGAGTAGGCAAGTGAATCAGAAATGATGTATATTGCATTGCATGGTGAGTTACATCTCTTAGTCATTTGATCTAAATATCATCAAATGCTGGTGATAAGTTTCATTTAGACTGTGTGCCAATTTAATGAACGACACAATTCTGCAGTAAGTGGGAAAAAGACTGTAATGTATACAGTAGTTTTAAGTGTTAAACTTATTAAATTTGTTTATTTATTTTTAATGAAATGACAGCAGTAATCAAGATCTCTGTGTGTATGAGATCTTACATCCCCTTCAGGCGGTGAGTAGTAAATCCCACTAGGATCGAACTTGTACTCCAGGTCTTCAATGATCTTATTGGTGTAGAAGATGGAGAGGATGGTTCGGAGTGTCCGGCGGTCCCAGTCATCCGTAACACGTCCTCCATAGTTACACTCTCCTGTCATGTAGCGCAGTGCATCAAACGGCACTTCCTAAAAAAAAAATTATAAAAAAAAAATTTAAAAAGTCAGCTTATAGAGTCCAGTTGGGAGAGATAAAGATCATCATCATCTCTGGTGGTGGTTTTCAAACTGGGGTCCCTCAGGTTTAATGGTTATTGGTTTATGTCAATAGAACTTATTTTCTAATGTTGGTATGCATCTAATTTAGACTGAACCACAATCAAAACCACTGATTCTCATATTATGCAATTACATTGGAATGCAACCATGACAACAAGCATAAATAAGGTTCTGTCTACCATATAATTTATGCTGTTAGGATTTGCAATTAAACTAATATTTGTAATTAGACAGCAGGAAGTTATGTTATTTATATTCTGCAATGCACTGGGATGTTTAAATTAATATCTACGAGAACAGAGTGATATCATGAGAGAGATAAATATACAGACAGGTGACAAACTAAAGGAAAAATTCATAGAAGAAGGTGTTCTTTTAAAGTGTAAGAAAAAATGTTAAATGTTAGATCACTATGCGCCCAAAAGATATTCTCTCGGCTGGTGTTTTCATGATGGTGGTGGACAGTGCTAGACAGCATGTTGCACCAAGATCTCACACAGGTGTACAATTGGGTTGAAACCTGGTGAATGTGAGAGCCATAGTATATGATTTATATTGTTTTCATCCATATCAACCCATTCAATGAGCCCTTGTGGCCTGTGGATGGGAAGGGCAGAAATGTTTCACCATAGGGTAAAAGGTGATCAGTCAGAAGAGGACTCAAAACATGCCAGCATAATGCTCACAGCATAACATTGCCAATGGTTTTCCTTTAATTTGTCACATGTCTGTGTACAGATGGGCTGATTGTTTCCGTGTTATAAAACTATGATGTATTGAAGTTCTTTGCCTCTGCCTTGTTGTATTTTCTGATTTCAGGATTCTGGAAATGCTAGGGAGTGTTAGGGGTCTTAAACTTCTTATAGTAATCCACACTGTTACTTAAAGGCACCTGGAAGTTCCTGATCAATTAGCATTACTACTGCTGCATTTATAATGAGAAACTGTAATAATGAGAAACTGTAAAATGCTTCTACATAGCATTTTTTTTTTTAAATCTGCTGTCCAAACTGTTTAAAATCCCATCTGAGCCCTTATGTGTGCAGGTGAGCAAAAAAAACCAAAAAAAAAAACACCAAAGTGTTAATCACTTCCTAATTTTTGATCCATCCATCCATCCATTTCCCATACCACTTATCTGGAGCCTATCCCAGGGAACTCCGGGCACAAAGTGGGGGACACCCTGGATGGGGTGCCAACCCATTGCAGGGCACAAATGCAAACATACTAACGCACTACAGACAATTTAGAAATGCCAATGATCCTAATCAGTTAAATTTGGAATGTTTAAAACCCCATGTGTCAATCACTCCAGATTCATATGTCAATTGGCTCATCTGCTGTCTTTGGGGGGGAGAAAAGATGACTGTTCTTTTTGCATATTTTATATATTTTATAAATTCAGTGCTTCTATGCAAAAAAGCCACATTGTTGAGAGGTGTGTGTGAGTAAGACCTTAAGTCAAACCTTTTGTCCACTCAGTCAATATCAGACAACAATAATTAGACATGTTAATTAAACACATGGTGATATGAAAATTGACTTCTCTCAATTTTAAATAGCACTTTTCATTGTAAGTGATGACATAGCAGATTTCATAATAATAAAATAATAATAATAATAATAATAATAATAATAATAATAATGATGATGATAATACTGGACTCAGATTTTTGGCAGTGTCTCACTGCCTCCTTTTCCCTACTGTCTCATTCGATTAGGAAAAAACAGCAACCTATGCTGGTTTCTCATTTTCACACCAAAGACTCTTTTCATTATGTGCTGCAGTGCTAGGTGTCAGTTGGCAAGTTCAGAAACACTTCCGAGGGCTTTCAGAAATGAAAAGGTGGAGCTGGTGGCACTTGGATCGTGACATTTCCTGCTGAAATTTCCCTTGCTAATGCCATGGAGGAAATGTCAGCATGTTTTTTTTTTCAGGGGGTTCTTGATCAGTTTATGCAGAGTGCTTGTTTTGAAAGGCAGAGCAAGAGTAGCATTGAAGACGGCTCTGAAGCTGTGGAAATGTCAAGGATTTTTTTTCATGGTTCTTCAGAGGGATTTATTAAAGTATTGGTGGGGTGCATGAAAATGAAGTCGGAGACACAGAGATTGTGTTAAGAGCACGTGTGATAGAGTGCAGGCGGGTGAGAATTGGTTGATGTCTGTACGAAAATACTAGCAGAAGTGGATGGGATGTGCGTGTTTGTGTTTGTGTTTTTGTTTTTGTTTGTGTGTGTGTGTGTGTGTGTGTGTGTGTGTGTCCTCACTTCATACTGGTCCAGGAACATATGAAGCTGTTGGACAGAGATTCGCAAGTCAGTTTCGTTGAACTCATAGGGGATATTCCAGCCCAGGGGGCCGAACTTCCTTCGCTCTTGAGTAAGAGCATGAAAGAAACACAGGCCATAAAGGAGTTTCTTGAACACAACCTAACACACACACACATACACACAAATTAAACTTTTAGATGTAAAAAACTCATGACCACGCCATTAATGATGCCTGAGTGAAGGAAACGTCTTCCTATGAATTAAGCTTTTTCCCAAAACACATATGTTCCCATCCAAATGCTTTGAAGTTTGAAAAGTAGGCATGTTTACATGAATATTGGAAAGGCTTAAACATTTTTCTATATAATTTACTCATATATCACATACTCTCACAATCACTAAACCATATTTTCCACCTTAACCCCAGCCTAGTTTTTTTTTTCAAAACCCAGACTCACTGGCTTTGAGTTGCTGTTGAAGAACTCCGGATCGGAGATGGGGTTCATACAAAGAGAGCCGATGATGTTGGAACGCAACCCCTTGGGGGCCTCATTTGTCATCTTGACACCATTCTGAAGAACGGCCACAGGGAAGTTAGGTGATGGGTAACTGGTTAGCCACAGACGGAAGTCTGGATGAGTGGTGTCTGGGTTGAGCTCCTGGAGGAAAATAAAGTCAAACTTTCAAATGTTGGTATGGAAAAAGTGTGGGATTTCTTGATCATAAACTGGTACCACACTAAACCAAAACCAGTGCTTTCTTTCAAGTACTACAACAAACTGTAAAAACTAGTTTTCTCCAAATATCACAAGTATCACAACTTAATTCTTGCACCACAAACTATAATTAATAATTTCTCCTACTACCAAAACCAGCTTTTGGGCAACTGGTTCAACTATCAATGTAATAACTACTTTCTACAAAATGTTGCAAAAAACGATACTTCTAGTTTCAACTTTCATCTCACTCCTATTCAAATGTTATCCAGCAGTACCTCGCAGACCCGTTCCAGCGTGGCCATCCAGGATGTGGCCAGGTGGCAGTTTTGCAACACCACCCAGGTGCCTTCCTTCACTCCCACCTCAATCATATTCATTGCAATGGGACCCTGACCTTGGCCCAGTGACAGAGAGGTCAGCTTATTCCCTGTGAAGCCCTGCAAGCAACACATAAAGGTACAGTACTTAGCATAAAGTGTAACATACTGTAACCTACTACACTTTTATTCACAAACATTGAAAACAAGGATGAAGACATAAGGAATAAAACACAACAGGGCAGCAGTTATAAGAAAATAATCAGTGATGGGTTGGTGTGATGCAGCCTGTTACTGTTACCACCTTGAATTGGAATACTTTCCTATTACACCTCGTTAGAAAGTGTTTTATACCACAGTAATTTGCCAATGATTACAATCTTTAATATATTAATGAGTGACATAACATTTCATTTCATAAATGTTTCACAAACATCCCCTAACATAAAATTTCACCATATCAACGGTGTATTTTACAAGTAATTCTAAATAGGTTACTATAGAAGCAACATTATAGTCTGCACTGTTACCATATATGCTATTACAGAAAATCAGCACCTTTTGAACAATCAGATTTGAGAATTCAATATTGCTGTGGTATAAACTGTAAGAAGCGGTCACACTTAGTGGATGAATCCTATTGGGACATGATTAACCTGTTCGTCTCCAAATTTCAGCAGAGCTGCCATGGGGTCAGAACCTGGTGAGAGGATGAAGATGAGGGGAGCGTAGCAGTGGCTGTCTCCAAATGCCTTCCCCAGGTTAAAGGGTGGCACCTCAATAAACTGCTGTCCCAAGCTATTTGAAACGAATTCCTGCACCATAGGATTGATCTGAAAGAGAACAAGTAGGGAAAAGTTCAGTTTTTAGCACTCATAACAAAGTGAATTGCACTATGTATGAAACTCAGTGTTGAGAGATGTACATGATTGTTTCACCTTGTCCGGTCTCAGGCAGCGTATGACCAACATTCTCTGAAATTGTCCCAGTTTCTTCTGCCACTCTTCAGGAAAAAGTGTGTGATGCGGATCCTATGTAACACACACACACACACACACACACACACACACATATACTGTATATATATATA
>JAFFST010044916.1:257941-269046 GCA_022414735.1 Noturus placidus | reverse complement strand
TAAATATATATAAATATAAATAAGTAAATAAAAACCATGGACACATCACTGTATGAATTAGTCATGACCTGTGGAGCAGCTCTGATGTTTTTTTCAGACAACTGAATAAGTATATCATGGATTATAGTTTATCTTATTCTTGCCTTCATTGTACCTTAGAAGTTTTCTCACCAGTAATGTCAGCACAAAAAATTCTTTCTGTTTTTAGCCTGCTGTAGAGCAGGGAGACAGACATCAATACTTTGGTTCTTAGAGAAAATGCCCTTTTTCTTGAAACTTTTAACATCTTTAAAACCATATGACCTAAGAAGGTTTAAACAAGTCAAAGATGATGGAGAAGACACTCTTCACTGGCCACATATATCAGTGACACAGTGATGTACACAATATTTACTCTATTATGTGTGTCCCTTGGGTGACATCCCCAACCTACAAACAAGCTTCAACTCTAATCAAGTGTCCTACATCGATGGAATATTTTTTCTAACAAAAATACCACTCTCAAGTACTGTTTTGGCTGGAATATCCCTTCTCAGAAATTTACTCAAAAACACTGTTCTATGAAAAATTAAAGAGGGCTTGTCTAATGCTTAAGGCATGGATGCCCAACCCTATTCCAGGCGATGTATCACACTGGAATTAGTTCCAACACACCCTGCTCTACACAAGGTATTAGATCAAGTGGAATTAAATAGGTGTAATCAGGTGTAGTTCCTGCTTTTCTTGAATGAAAACCTGTAGCCACAACAGCACCAGTGGATAAGACTGGAAATCCCTGGTTTAATAAGCAACTGGGGCTAAATAGAGATGCTTACAAGTGACTAAGTGCACCTCTGTAGCTGTCCTCCATTACAAAGAAATTTCTCACCTACTGCTGAACCATGCTCTGATTTGTTTTTGTATTCAATGCAGTCACATGTGTTTAAAAAAAAATAAAAAATTCAACTGGTATTTATTACATGCTTCTTAACCAAACCAAACCAAACTTAAATAGCAATGAGCTGTTTTAACATCAGCAGAAGACACAGTTGGGAATTGTAATGTTTTCTTAATATCTTTCTTAACTGCTAGATGTTATGCTTATTTCCATCAATTTGGCCAGTTGGAGAAAAACACTTGTATCAGTTTTGGAATGTGGATTTTGGATGGAAACTGAAAACAGCCTTTCTGAAATCAGCAAACATCTTCAAATCCCCCACACATACCTCCCTGTGTTGTTTGGCAAACTATTAATGAAACAGTACTAATTTCAGACTGAAAGGCTATACATTCTTCCCAGAGAGAGGAAGAGTTTTCAGAGAACCTGGTTTCTGATCAATTATAATAATTTGTTTTTTAAAAAAAGGATGTATTCAAATTTGCACTTCAAGGTTATTATGTAGGAAGAGTTTTTCAGTTTAGTTGTAGTGGTCATGTGACATACATTTATGTCAACCCAATTACCAATAAAGACCATTATATCAAGTACAATAGATTCACTGTATGTAAATTAATACTCCCTGGTCCTGTTATATGCCTAATGTTTGTTGATCTTTCAGAGTAATGAGGACCAGACGTTTGTAAGTATTAACATCCTGCTACGGCGTTAATGTTTGGGCAACATGAGTTGTTGTTCAGATGTTGTAATACCAAAAGCATGTCTAACCAGTCATTCTCTCCCTCTCTGCCCTCTTTTTTTCTTCATACAAGCCTCTGCATTTTCCCATACCTACCCCCCATAGCTCTCTGAACCAACCTTCATGTCTCAAAAATGATTGTGGAAGGTGATTGGCCATGATTTGGCCCTGCTAATGTGCTATTGGCTGCTGGGGTTTTGGAGTGTTTGCATTCTGAAGGGAAGCTGTGTCTATTGATGTGCTTCAGGGGGAGGGAGGAAAAGAGGGAGGCAACGAAAAAGGAAAGGAAGAGGGAGGGATTGAGAAAAAGAACAGAAGGAAAGAGCCTCTTATTCTCTTATATGTGTGAGCGTGACAGTTCTTGTGGAAGGGTCTCCAGAAATCAGGTCTTGTGGGAAAGCAAACAATGGTGGAGATCTCGCCTCGCCATCACTGACTGTTAGAAGAGAGATGCTGGATATTCAAGCACAGGATGACTGAGAGCTGCACTGCGCCAAAGGGGGAGCAGATATGACAATGGAGGTTTTTTTAGCAGTCTGAATCTCAAAGGGAGGATTTTGGAGTTGGAAAACCAAGGGCGGGAACATTGTCATTTGTGAGTCTGGCTTTATAATAAAAGGTAAGAATCCATGTGTATGTTCATGTAGCATGTATCACTCTCTTACTCCATTACCACAATGCTTGGATGATGTTGATGAAGAGCACGAAAAAGGCAGCTCCAATGTCACTATCTGATCAATACATTAATCAGATGACCTCTGGATTTCAGCATTGGGATTTTTGATAGCCTGTTTGATGATTCACAAACAATATCACTTGCTTTTAATTGAAAGCCATTTACTAAAACTGAACTGAAATGTAATGTTAGTCATACAAGCTGATGTCAGAGAAACAGCTACACTGAACTGATAATGAACAACGATCACGTTTTGTGGTGTCTACTGCCCCATTATAAATGAAGTTTTATCTTTAAAACAGCTCAGAACAAAGTTTTTATTTTTTATACCCCATACTACCAATACAGATCTGCTTATAAGTTTTGACCACCCTAGCATGTGCCTTTAAAATTAGAATAATTTTACCTACATTTATACTTCTCACCCTTGGAATGGACATAATAGTATGCTATAAACAAAAAAAGTACTTGTCTATAGATTGAACTTTGTTAGGATATAATCTTTTATGTCAGGCCTGTTATTGCAGTTTTAATATGCTTTTATTACAGCAAAGCTCATGGCAGTAATTTGTTTAATCTCGTGCTAAATGTCAATAAAATCCTTCTTTTTGAGTGAAGAAGTTTGGACAGTAATTCATTACTATAGTTTGTATGGAAAACCACTGTCGACTGGTATATAAAACACAACAATTCAACTCTATAAACTGGGGGAAAAGTTGCACAAAAGATATTTGAGGTTTAGAGTAAAAGCCAATCAGTTCGGTTTAGACATGGTTCTACAAAAATAAGAAGCTAATCTGATTCAAATATAACCAAATCAGGACCAAGATTCAGAAGAAGAAAAACATCAGACAACAGTGCTAGAAGAAGATGCAAAGGAAAATCTGCTCATTCTACAGTTCTAATATATGATGTAGCCTACTGAAAAACAAAAACAAAACAAAAAACTACAATATATATGGTCATGGTCATACTAAATAATAGTACTGGAAGATTTCTGGAAGAAAGTCATTTGATCTGAAGTGAAAAAATCTGAACGTTTGCTCATAAGCAGAATTGCTCACTTTGTTTGGAGAGTCAACAAGGGTTAATAAAGAGAAACATTCTGCTATCCCTATTGTTGCTGTGGCTTTGCAGCTCTGTCAGAGCTCCAGTAGGACAGGAAGTTTTCAATCAAAATTGGAGGCAAAGTTAATGCAGCAGATTTTCAGAAAATGTAAGGAAAATCTGCATGCATTAGTTTAGTAGCAGCAAATGGTTCGCTCTTGTGAAACATAATGTTCAGAATGAATTTGTCAGTGCATGTTAGTGAAAACACAGGTGTGAAAACATATGAGCAGAGCTGTAAGTGGGAAGTATTTCTTTGTAAGACAGGGAACATAAGAACAATTTTGAGCTATAAACATTTGAAAGTCACAAATGGAACAGTTTTTAATGTGTTGATTCTCATATTTAATCTGAAGGCGTGAAAACCAGTTCAGGTTGGCAAATGTTGTGAGATGGGGAAAAAAGAAAGAGCAGTGAGGCAAGAGAAGGGAGTGTTCATGTGGAGTAAATGTGTGTGGAGGTGCAGATGTTTCACTCTTTGTGTCTGTGGTCAAGGCGATCCCTGCATTATTTATGTTACACTCGAAATGTGTTTCTATGACGATGGCTGTTTGAAAGACTGACTCTTGTTACGGCCTTTGCCTCTCACAGCTGACACGTGACCATCTCTTTACAAAATCTCTTCTTTTTTTGTTTAGCCATAAATTGCAATTGCTGGACTGAATGGTACACTGTGTCAGTTGTTCCTAAGGAAGCTTAAAATAAATAGGGCTTGCCTTTTGTGGGAACACAAGACACATCTTTTCTCTTACAATAAGTGACATAAAAGTGAGAGGTTTCTAATAAAGTTAGCATTGATATTAGAGCAAAGTGTGTCAGGGTTTTCTAAGCTCTGTTGTGCCATTAGGTCCTGACAATCCAAGTACCGATTTCTGTATTTATATATTAAGTTAACTGATTCTTACATTTAAAGCATTTAGCAGACCATAAGTATTTAGAAGTCTCTGTCGGGAAAAAAAACCAATTCACGGTTACTGTAGTGTTACAATAGTGTTACTGTACACGTTACTGTACACGTTACGTTAGTGTTACAATAGTGTACTGTACACGTTAACAGTTAAAGTGTTAACTGTTACACGGTTACTGTAGTGTTACAATAAAGTAACAAAGTAAAATCATAATCATAGTCATTGATTATTGTATTATCACAGCACATTCAAAATCTTTATTCCTCTTATACAGTACTACTGTGATTTGGCAACGATTTATTTTTCAGCTTATTATGAACGACATGTAATGCTTTTTAATCATTTATACATGTTTCCTGTCTTTTTGACTAATTTTGACTAGTTAGTCAAAATATGGATTTAATGTGTGTCAAAAGTATTTAGGGAAAAAAAACCAAAACAAAACATAGCTTTTCATACTGAGAAAATAAATTCTTCTGTCCTGTGGCAGAAAACATAGAGTGGATATAAAAAAAGGCTACATATGCCCCTGTTAAAACTGCAGGTTTTTGTGTTGGAAAAAAAAATGAACAAAGATAAATCATGAGGTCAGAATATTTTGTGTTTTACACATTTAAATAGAAGTTATTTATAGGGGGGTATTGTTGAAATGTCAATGTTGAAAGGTATCAATCAGGAGAGAGGTACAAAAGCATTTCCACCATGGAATCTACAATGGAACACTATTAACACTATTAAGGCCATTATCAGCAAGGAGAGAAAATGGTGCACCACAGTGACATTACGAAGAACAGGACATCCCTCCAAATTTGATAAAAAAAGTACAAAGTGAAAACTTATCAGAGAGGCTGCCAAGACACCTACAGCAACATTAAAGCAGCTTTAGAAATATCTAGCAATCTAGAAAAATATCTAGATCTCTCTTGTATTCTTCACATATCTGGGCTACATTTACATTTATTCATTTAGCAGACGCTTTTATCCAAAGCGACTTACAAATGAGAGCACACTCACACACCAATGGAAGCAGAGCTGCATGCAAGGTGCTAGCTTGCCATCGGGGGCAACTTAGGGTTCAGTGTCTTGCCCAAGGACACTTCGGCATGGGATCACCCGGGACGGGATTCGAACCGCCAGCCCCACGATTAGTGGATTAGTGGACAATCACTCTACCGACTGAGCCACAGCCACCCTTTTGTAAGTCATTTGTAAGTCGCTTTGGATAAAAGCGTCTGCTAAATGAATAAATGTAAAAACAAACAAACAAAAAAACATCCATACCATCCATGACTACATTTGGAAAAAAGATGTATACAATCCTAATACGAAACATACCAACCATAATCCATGTTGCAAAATGAGTTTGGGCATAATTCTAATAGATATGTATGGTGTAAAAACAAGACAGCTTATTACCCAGTGAACATTATACCCATGGTGAAGCATGGTGGTGGAAGTGTCATGCTATAGGGCTGTTTCTCTTTAGCTGGGACTGAGGCCATATTCAAGATATAGGGAATCATGGATAGCTCCAAATACCAATCAATTTTGCACAAAACCTCCAGGCCTCTGTTAGATATGTGAAGAGGAAGTAAAATTCCAGTACGAATTGACATAAAGCACAAATCCAAGTCAACGAAAGAATAGCTTCAGAAGAAGATCCAAGTCTAATTGAAAACCTGTGGAATGACGTGAAGAGAGCTGTGTAGAGGAGAACCTTTCCAATTGGAGCTGGACTATTTTTTCAAGGAAGAGTGGAATAAAACATCCAAATCAAGATGTGTCATGTTTTTTTTAGACTCCTATCCAAAAAGTGTGCTGTATCAAAACAACAAGGTGATTTAACAAAGTTTTAATTAAGTGGTGTGCATCCAAGTTATTGTAAAGTTTTTTTTTGTTCCCTCTTGGATTCACAGTAAGATGCAAGGTTACATATATTACTGTGGTTCTTTACTGTGGATATTTACTCTGACCTTCTGAGGATTAACAAAAATGAGCTTCCAGTAATGAACTGTGAACTCGTTAGGAAAAGAAGGAGAGGGACTGATGTAATTTAGAGAGTTTAAAGGAAATTTATCTCTGTACAGGATTGATATGAGCAACAAAACTACAGGAAATGCTTGAACTAGGTGGCATCTCCAAAATCTGTTGTTTATGTTTAGGCTTTGCTCATTCATTATGTCTGGGTTAATCTGTTTTTGAATCACACTGTTAGCATTGCTGAGCGACTATGGGAGGACCAAGTCAGATAAAAAACAAGCCTGGATTCGCCACACAGCCCTGAGGAATTTAGTAGACTCATACAGCACAATCGCTGTCAGAAATTCTAGTGTTTCCTCCTCCTGTTATCTTCTTCTTCTTTCCTTCTTCACATAAATATGAAACCATCATAGATTATTGATCCTTTCCAGTCTAGAGAAGGTTTGCTCAGCTGTGTTTTATATTGTGATCAAGATTAATATCCATTCAAGGGCGTGAGATACTGAACAACAGTGATGTTGCAATCAGCTTGAATATGTACACAATGTGTCACCCTTTCCATAATATGAGGCTCTGGTTTTCATACAGGAATGCAGATGTGACTACAGACTGAGCCCATGGCATCCCCGGAGTCCCTTACCCCACATCCTACAGGTAAATACACTTTACTTAGTTGTTTAAATCTATTAACAAGATCCTCAGTACACCATATGCAGAGAAAGTTAGATGCTATTAACAAGCACCGATTGCAATAGTTCCTACAGCATAAATACAGAGCATAACTTGACCTGTAGCCTCCATGGAAGTTTTTCTGAGATATGATTGGTCCATACTGCCACGTGGTTTAGTAAGTCTTTTGTGAATTTGGCTCAGGCAGTGTGGTGTGACCATTTTAATCTCTGTTAGAGCGCAATGTTGTTTAAAAGCCAGCTGACCATATGCTGCATCCAAGAGATCCTGCACCATATGCCTCCTGCTCTTTATACCGCTTGCATGAACCCTTCGCTCAAATTTCCGGTGTTGCCAAAAATCCACTTGGCTATTGGATCTAAGAGTTTAGCTTGTTTCTATTGGAGAGAACTCGATGAGGACAGGGGAGAAGGTAATGCTGTTTAGAACTTTTAAAACAGAGCAATTAAGAAATTGGATAATACAGTATGTATTCTGAGAGTTTTTGACCTGAGTTTTTAACCTGAGTTTCTGACCTGTTTTAGTGTTGCACACAACTAGACTTTAATATATTCCTCTTATTCATGGCTTGTTACTCCACCCAACACAATAAATGACTCATGAGGAGCCTGCCTTTTCTAACATGAAGCTTCCCTGGTACATACTGTACAAGCTGTTATAGTTGCTTCAAAATTACATTGTTGTTGGTTTCCATGTCTGTCACATGGTGCTAAAGTGTATTATTTTGAGCCAGTAGGTTATAATTATCCTTTGCCTGTGGTTTGGGCATTTGGCATTTGCTGTTAAGGAAACCCAAAGATACTGTGTGATACAACATCTCCAGATCTTCTGTGTTGGTTATTATGTTAGTTATTAGTAGTTATGCCTAGTAATTAAAATTACTAAGCAAGGCAATGATTTGTTGAGCCTGTTTTCTCATTACATATAATGATTTGTTATTCAGTTAGTAATGGCTGTAAATTATATGACTGTTTGTCCAGATGTAGTCTGGTTCTGAATGTTACACCACTGGTTGTAGGACAGACTTTTCATATTATACAGTAAATGGCAAAAACCTTTTTTTGTTTTTGGCATATAGTGTACAATATGAAAAGTCTGTCCTACAACCAGTGGTGTAACATTCAGAACCAAAGATAGAACTAATCTGGATTGAAATGTTCAACAAGCACATACAGTATACAGTAAGTGTTATACAGTTATCACTTATTATATATGTGCTTGTTGAACATTTCAATCCAGATTAGTTCTATCATTTCATTTATAATAACCTCCACTCTTCTGGGAAGGCTGTCCACTACATTTTGGAGCATGGCTGTGTGGAGATTTGTGCACATTCAGCTACAAGATTTAGTTACAGTTACATTTAGATAGTGCTTTTCTAGACACTCAAAGCACTTTTACATTGTATGGGGAAATTTTCCTCACCTACCACCTGGATGATGTGATTGCAGTCATAGTGCACTAGAACGCCCACCACACACCAGCTATTGGTGGAGAGGAGAGGAGAGTGATTTAACCAATTCAGGGATGGAGATTATTGATAGATAAGGGCCAATGGGGAAATTTCATTTTAATGACCACAGAGATGCAGGACCTCGGTTTAATGTCTCATCCGAAAGACGATGCTGTTTTTACAGTATAGTGTCCCCGTCACTATACTGGGGCATTAGGCCCCAAACAGACCACAGGGTGAGTGCTCCCTGCTGGCCTCACTAATACCATTTCCAGCTGCAACCTTAGGTTTCCCCAAGAGGTCTCCCATCCAGGTAGTGGCTAGGCTCAACCCTGCGTAGCTTCAGTGGAGCATTAGTGAAGCCAGGAACGGACATTGGACAAGGAGGCCTGGGGTGCAGTCGGCATTCCGAGGTCAGAGCTCTGTTCAGGCCATCTGATTTCTTCCACTCCAAACTTGGCAAACCATGTCTTAATGGACCTCACTTTGTGCACAGGGGCATTGCCATGCTGGAACATGTTTGGGCTCCTTAGGTCCAGTGTAGGGAAATTGTAATGCTATAGCATACATAAACATCCTATACAACTGTATATATATAGAAGACCCACATATGGGTGTGATGGTCAAGTGTCCAGTAATATAGTGTATATTTATTTCACAGTGTCACATGTAGTGTTGACTCCAGGGTCCCAGTTTCAATCCTGTTCTCAAATACTGTTTGTGCAGGTCTTTGTGTGTGCTTTGTGGGTGCAATGGACTGGTGTCCCATGAAGAGTGGGACAGATGTCAGATCCACCAGTATTAAATGTGTTACATTTAAATTTTTTATCTGGAAATTTACAGCAATATTTGTCAGGTTATCCTTATACTCTTAAAAAGATTTCATCCGCCAATCTAATGTTTTTTTCCCTTTAAAGAGTCCAGTGGCAAGCCTGAATTATTAAATAATTATAGACTCAATCCTATAATTTGGTTTCAGAGTCTATGCCCACTGGTGTGGCACAGAACCCCCAGCAGGAGGAAGAAGAGGACGATGAAGACGAGGAGCAGGGAGAGCAGTTCCAGTTTGATGATAGTGAAGATGAGAACAATGCAAACCCTGTGGAAATTAAAGACTTTGTAGCGTCCTCTGCTGCGACTGGACTTCCGGAAGTTGCTTCCGATGACAGCACAAACTCTAATGCACTTTACAGACAAGCGGTGAAATGTGTCCCATTCACTCTTGATGAGGAATTAAATGGAGTAACCTCTGCTGGTCAGGAGGGTCAAGCTGTTCCTCAGCAATCACTCATAACAAGCCCAGGTAAGGCTTTCAATCATGTATTTACCATGAGTGTGTTGTATTAAATTGTATGACAATCTCTTTCTTTCTTTCTTTCTTTCTTTCTTTCTTTCTTTCTTTCTTTTTTCAGATATGGTAGTCAGGCAGTCTTCTGATGGGTAAGTGTCATACAATCTCATAGAGACACAGGTGCATCTCTAGGACGTATCATAATAATGGTTTATTATTTAATTTTTAGTGTCACAGCAACATTAGCCATGTAGTTAGATCAGTTGGCACTGTGAGCTAAACATTATGAGAGACTTACCTCTTTCCGAAGAAGAGTATAAAATACAATACATAATAGTGTAACATTCTTCATTGGTCTGGCTAATGGCTGGTTTTGTCTATGTTTCAGACATCCTGTATCTTTTGAGCCGAGAGTCACAGAGGAGTCTGAATGCATGTGGAAGAAAAACACACATACACATGAAGGTATTGCTCATGGATTTTGGGTTGGTTCATTTACCTTTTACCTACATTCATTAACCATTTTATTAAGTTTGTTGCTTGGGTTTGAGTTTATCAGCAGCAGCAGTATTGCTGTAAATTGTAGCTCTTAAAAGCCATGAAAGACCATGTCACATATTGTTTAATTATTTAGGAATTATTTGGTGTAGAAACTTACTTTAAATTCCATCTTGTCAATGTTGGAAAAAAAAAGTTTCAAATCCAGCCATAGCTTCACAATTTAATATTTAATATTAGAGATGCACTGATACAAAATTTTTCAGCCGATACCGATAACCGATTATTCAGAGTGATGTCGGCTGATTCCGATAACCGATACCGGTAGTTCTGCCTTTAATGCCTTCTTTGAAATTAATAATAATTAATTCCACAAGTCTGAAAGAATTGCAAATAAAAATATTATTCTCTCAATTTCAACAAGTTGTTTCACAGTAACTGGTCTCATACACAGAAAACACATTACTATAAATTCTGAAGATTAAAGTAAGATTTCCTAACTTATTGAATGTTATTAATTCATATTAACATTGACTGAATTAAAAAAAAAACCTCCTGATAGGCTTCATATTCACTCACCACAAACAAAAGCATTTATACTTCATTACTGAATATCAAACTGGTAATATATATACAGTGGCGTGAAAAAGTGTTTGCCCCCTTCCTCATTTCTTGTTCCTTTGCATGTTTGTCACACTTAAGTGTTTTGGAACATCAAACCAATTTAAACAATTTTATTTATCTTTTGGTCAATAAGTACATCACATTTTACTTTTTAACTTTCATCACTATTTAAACAATAGTCAAGGACAACACAAGTAAACACAAAATGCAATTTGTAAATGAAGGTGTTTATTATTTAAGGTGAAAAAAAATCCAAACCATC
>JAFFST010044916.1:204721-236760 GCA_022414735.1 Noturus placidus | reverse complement strand
GATCCCATGCCGAAGTGTCCTTGGGCAAGACACTGAACCCTAAGTTGCCCCCAATGGCAAGCTAGCACCTTGCATGGCAGCTCTGCTCCCATTGGTGTGTGAGTGTGTCTCATTAGTAAGTCGCTTGTAAATGTAAAAATGATATTTCTGTAAAGCTGCTTTGAGACAATGTCCATTGTAAAAAAGCGCTATACAAATTGATTAATTATTAATTAAATTACAGACACCCACAGTTGGCTAGTGTCGCTGTGATTGACAATGAGAGTATGCCATCTCTCCCAGCCAGAGAGCATGGACAGTTTTGCTCCACCATCAGGATTTGAATTTGGGAACTTTTTTATAACATATTTTTACTCTTAGCTTTTAACTAAAACATTTTTGGTCTTAAGTAGACTTGTAAGACTTCTGTGAGTAATTGCTTATTATTCTCCATTACCGATGATTCTATTTTGTCTGTCTCCATTATAATTCCTGCTATTCACTATTGATTTTTACTGATGATTAATTCCCATATTCACGTGTATCCTACTTATCACCACACCTTACAAAATGATTCATTAATGTGCAGCAATTCAACTGTTACTATGTCACACCTTTATCCTTCCTACCCCTGTCTCTTTTCCTGTCTCATTCCATCGTCTTTTAACTTTTACACACGTTCCCCTCGGGTCTGCACAGGTGGCCAGTGCTGGCGATGAATCGTATGGACAGGTGGAGATCTTCTCCCTGAATAGACCCTCTCCACGCTCGGTGAAAAGTTTCCTTCTGGCCTCCCCTGCACTAAGCATTGAATATGTAACGGAGGCCAGCACTGACGAAAATGAAGGACAGGCAACCGAAGGAGCTGCCAGAATTGGGAACACCATATGTGTTGGGTTACAAGATGGCAAGTGAGTCCAACTCTGAGATTAAATGATGTTTGGGTTTGTCCTAATAAATAATTCATAACATTTCAAGTAGCTTTCTAGGAGAGGGAATAAATGTGAAGTGTGTGTGCGTGCATGTGTGTGTGTGTGTGTGTGTATGTGTGTGTGTGCGTGCGTGTGTGTGTGTGTGTGTGTGTGTTTAATTACAGTATCCTAGTTTACGGCTGTGTGGATACTGCTGCCCAGTGCCTCCTGACTTTCCAAAACCCTGAAGGTTGTCCTGTTCTGTGCCTAACACACACAGACAACTTCCTCTTCGCTGGATTGACTAATGGCAAAGTTGCAGTTTATAGCAGAAAGATTGCGGGTAAGAACTTTCTTCCAATATATAACTATATATGTGAGAATCGAAGCCAATTTAACATTACGTAGGTAGAAAAAAATAAAGCATAGCATATCACGGGGAGCAAAAACTCAAAAATCAGTGGCTTGTCAATAAAAACCACAATGTGGCATAGCACATGCTGTGCAAATCTCTTTAATTATCCTAGTATTTGGACACGTTCCCCCCACTGATTATACAAACTTGCAGCATATGGCTTGAATGATTTATTTGCCTTGAATTAAATTTCTCTACATGCTCTGTACAAATGCGCTACTATCAATTCACCATTTTATAGGAGTGTTTGGCACACCTCATATGCACTTGCTTCAAATGACAAATAATTGCAAAGGTTTGTACTAAACTGAAGTATTTTAATTAAAAATTAACATGATTAATATGCTATATGTGTAATATATAATAATGTGTATGTAATCTTATATTTTTCAGATGTTTCTTCATTATTATAAGGAACAAAATAGTCAAAAAGTGTATGTTAAGATATTAATTCAATTCAGTTCAATTTTATTTGTATAGTGGTTTTAATAACGGACATTTTCACAAAGCAGCTTTCAGAAATATAGAAATTCTGGATATAAATGTTAAATTTACAAGTTTATCCATAATGAGCAGAGGAGATGGTGGCAAGGAAAAACTCCCTGAGACAACATGAGGAAAATGTTGTCTTCCAGCGATTTCTCCCTTTTTCAATATAAATATAAATATTTAAGCAATATCACACAAGCAAGAGAGAGGTTTTACTGAACATTGGCATTTCTATAATTCGGCCGTAGTTAATGCGATATTGTGAATGTGATATTGCTTTTCTACAACAGTTTTAAACAAGAAATTAGTATAGAGTAAGTGACACTTTGGACACAGTATGGCCAAACATTCTGTTTATTTTTGCACCACTAGCAGAAATATATACCAAAAAAAAGCAGCGCTCACTTTATAGCATGTTGGATAGCTAGCTAGTTAGCTTGAATTGATTTGCACATTCCCAAACAAGGTGCTTCTGGTCTTACCTACTTGCCTTTCTTCTTCATCTGATAGGTTTTCATATTTGAAACCAAAAGTTATATTCCTGAAAAGTATTATTGTATGTCACTAACATTACTGTAGTAAAAGTTTCAAACAAGGAAGTGGAATTGTACATTGTAAACACTGGCAAGTGGAGTGATACACAGTGAAACGTCTTGGGGTGGTTATAGTAAATATAGGCACTCTTGGAATGCCGATTCACACAATCAAATTAGTGGACCGGAACTAACTGTTGTATAACAACAATGTAATATTCTTTGTACCATGGTCTGTCTGAATACTCGATTCTGATTGGCTGGAAGGTGTGCAGTAAAACCGTGTATACCACAGGTAATATTACTGCAATTTACTAATTACTATAAATCGTGCCATTAAATGCAATCTCATCACAATCGCACTACTTTATCTCTGTGTATGATTTAGAGCGGGTGGAATTCTAGATATAACGAACCGTATATAAAATAACTAATGAAAATGAACCTTTATTTTTTATCTTTACAGTTGAATTTTGCACTGCAAACATTAATGACAGATTTAATTGTCAATGCTGGAAAGTGACCCTGGTATAAGTGGGATAATCCACGGCTAGGTGTGCGTTACATGATTTTAATTCATGACGTGGAGGCAAAGATCCTTCCTCTGCACGCACACCTAGCCATGGATTATCCCTTACATATCCACCCTTTATACCTGCCTCCAAATCCTTTTTGCATCTTCTAATTTGGAATGATAACTGTTCTAATATTACATTTTTTAACATATTTCTGTTAATCCTCTGCTTTCTATGGTTATAAAGTGCCGTCTTCAAATAAAGTCTAGAGATGGAGAGGGTCATGAGAGAACTTTTTTTTTTTTTTTTTAAATAAAAGGCCTCCTTTATTAGTCTTTTAGTAAAGTTGTGTATAAATGTTTTTGTAGGCCAAACTGAACCAACAACTCCTGATATATTTACAGAAGATTTTGGTAACACTCCAGGCACAAACTAGTGCTGTACTTAACTGTAAAGTCTACTGAGACTACCTCTTATTATGCAGAAAATAATAAAACAAATGAACTTTTTGTGCTTCATTTATTAAAAATGTATATAAACACTATTTCCGTCATGTCTCACAGAAGCGCTGTGGGATCCAGACTCCAGCAGACTGCTTGTGATCGGATATGCGCCTGTGCTCAAACTCCTCAATATAGATGAGTGTGTGTGGGCTAGCTGTGCAAACCAAGTGGCTGTGATTGACAGCTCTAATCTCACCACACAGGTAAACACTGTCAACACTTAAACTAGCTGCATGTAGGGGGTGGGAGAATAATTAGTGTTAAACACAAACATACGGGTAGACAGTGAATGTGGCGTGACATTTGTCTTGATGCCATCTTTGCTGAAATGAAAACATTGCTCAAAGATCTGCACCTTCTCAGCACTCTTATCACTTCGGCAGTTCCTAGAGACCTTTTTTTGACAGGTGTAAACAACAAGGCAAGATATCTGCCTCTGTAGATCAAAGCCTGTACATTCGTCTGTACTGGAGCAGGGCTCAATTGCATCTGAAAATGAAGATTATAAATTTTTTTAATATATATTTTGAGTCATATCCTGCTTTCCCCCTATGAGCTACATTATAATAGCGCATCCGAGGAAGTAGATAAAAGGTATCCTCTTGTAGAAGTCCAACAGCATGTTTGCATGCCAGCCTTTGATCACTCCTGACAGCTGAGCCATCTTCAGAAATTTGCCGCAAGCAGCTCTCCTCTCCCTCCCTCATCCTGACGCTTAATCGCAGGAATATATTTGGCACCAGCAGTTGCAAATTGAACTCAGCCACAGATGAGAACCTCTCTGGGCACATACTATCGCTCAGAGGGTTCAATAATAAACCAGACACTAAAGATATTCTAGATGTTTTATTCTGTGTCTTTTGGAACAACACAAAGTATTAAATGTTAATAACCTGTAATTATACATTTATATGTAGGTCTCATCCTAGTATGTGCCATGAGATTGTAATTATCAAACATTCATGTCAGTTATTCTTAGTTGCTTTGACACTGTTGTAGAATGTTGGCAATATATAGTTTTTTTAGACACTTTTGAAATTATCTATATCACCCAATCATGTTGCGCACATATATGTGTGTATATATATATATATATATATATATATATATATATATATATATATATATATATATATATATAACTATTTTTTGCAGTTAATACAGATTTGCATCATATTAGAATTTATTTATAAGCAAACTGTTTTTTTTTTCTTTCATTTCTTTACATTTTAAAAAATTTTCAACAGACCCTCTAGGATTTTGCGATTACAGAAATGAATGCAAAATCACGCAAACTTCGCAACATTCGGAGGAGCTTGAAATGTTTTATGATTAACGCAGATTTGCCGCAGATTTGAGACGCATCATATGACATCATCACAACGCACATTTAACCAAAGCCATCATCAATTTATGTGCATCAAATGAGTACAGCTAAAAAGGTCTCATTTACCAACAAACTTCACTGAAAAAAGCACAAAAAAACACATCAAGAATTTCTGGCTGCAGCAATCACAAAAAAAAAAACTCTGCAAAACACTGTATGGTTAATGTAAATATTAAAAGGCAGATAATTTTTTGTGTATGTGAGTATTGGATGGCAGCCACCCAGATGTGGTCATCTTAAAGTTTGTGCATACAGAAATTACTTTCCTTTTCTTTTCAATACTCTGCTTCTCATTCATCTCTCTCCTTCCATTTGATGATGATTTTTTTTTTTTATCATTTTTTCAGTTGTTGTTGCCATATTCCTTCCTGTTCTTTCATGAAACTTTCTGTTTGCTGTCTTACCTTACCCTTAAACCTGCGGCTCTTATGCTTGTCAGAGCTTTGACGCTCACCCAGACCCCATGGTGAGCGTGACACACATGGTGCGAGCCGGTGGAGGAGTGTGGATGGCGTTCTCAGAGGGCTCGTCACTTCGGCTCTTCCACACCGAAACTTTGGAACACCTGCAGGAGATCAACATCTTAACACGCTCTGCATATCTGAGTCCAGGCAAGTTCAGAACATAAATTCTATGCTACAGTATATATATATATATATATATATATATATATATATATATATATATATATATATATATATATATATCACCAAATAATCATGCTCTCTCGATGAGAAGGAAAAAATACTGGAGAACAATTGTGCCTCTGGGATTAATATCAAAATTGTGTATTGATTTATGGAGCTTAATCAAAAGAAATTTATTTTATCAATCAAATAAAATAGTATATAGATATATGCCATTCATACTCAGTTCATTCATACTCACCATTCTTCAGCAACTGCTTTATCCTGGTCTGGGTTGTGGTGGATCCGGAGTTTATGGCATAAATAGGGAATATAGCTTGGATGGACCGTCAGTGCATTAACAAGCATCATTCACACACTCATTCACATTTAGCCTAGCCAGTCTACTTACTTGCATGTTTTTGGGAGATGGGAGGAAACTGGAGAACCTGAGGAAACCAACATGAACACAGATAGACATTGAAAAACATCACACAAACTGTAACCCGCACTCAGGATAAAACCATGAACCCTGGATCTGTGACAAAATTTCAATCACAAATATTGTTCCATAAAGAAATATCTATTTTATTTTTACATGCAGATTTACAAAGAGGAACTAAAATATTCCATTATTTCCACATTGTAGATCTGATTAAAACTTTGAATAACCAGTTCCTTACAGTCGATGGCAGACTTTTAAAATACTGCAATGACTCAAATAGAAAACTCTGGTCAGGTTTTTCTATAACTCTGAAAGAAAAGCTTTACTATGCCAGGGAATGGTAGAGGAGGCAGATGCAAGTGCAGATTATTTATTACGTGAAGTATGAACAAACAACCAAAAAAATTGTGAAAGCAAGAAACCTAAATGTGAACTGTGGATACATGGCAAAAATAATCCAGACTACAAGCGAGACTGTGGCACAGACGGCAACACACGAACACTGTAACAAAAAGCTTGACAATGAAACGCGGAAAAAATGGAACTTAAATAGTGGGTCTAATCAACGACAAGACATGGATGAGAGTGATTAGTGTAATGTGACGTGCAGGGGCTGATGGGTAGTGAGTTCCGTGCCCCTTGTGTGCTATCGTGACATACTAGAAAAACGGCGACATCAGGGGCTAAGCTGGTGACAGTGTGGTGCTCAGATGACTGACCATGTCCATATTTTTGGGAGATGCCCAATAATTGGATTGTAATGGAGGGAGATTACAAAAGTTGTAGAGGACATATTTGGAATTAAGTTTGTGCTTTCATAGTTAGACCTTTAACTCAGTAAAGTGCTTCAACTAGTGGGGAAAAACAATAAAATAAAATACTACTGGTATCTGGTATCTGACAAAAGTCATTATGAGAAGGTGGATGCAACAGGAATCCCTAATAAAAACGCAATGGATTAAAATTATTAAAAAAAAAAATTGAGGGAAAAAAATGAGGGAGTCTTTGTGATTAATGTAGCGTCTGTAAAAATGGAAGATTAAGTTCTAGACAGCTGTTGCCCCCCCCCCTTTCCCCTACTGTCTTTTTGTTCTACTTTACATGTATTTCTCTTGAAATTGAATAAAACTGAATAAAAATAAAGTTGAAAAAACCCACAATGACACAGTCGCTGTTTGTTCTCTTAAAGGTCAGACTGTGTGTGTCACCAGCCTGCTCATATGCCAGGGTCTCCTGTGGGTGGGCACGGCCCAGGGCATCATCATCACCTTGCCAGTGCCTAAGCTGGAGGGCATCCCGAAAATAACAGGTGAGTAGCTATGAGCTTAACCCAGTGTTAACTAGTCTGAATGCAAACTCAATTTGATCCTCCATATCTTCTCCAGGCAAAGCAATGACCTCCCTCAACGCTCACAGCGGCCCTGTGGACATCCTGGTGGCTACGTTCAGTACTTTATCCCCTGAACTATTGAAGCGGGACTCTCTGGCTGATGGGACTGATTCAGGTAGTGGAGGAGAGGACTTGAGCCACTCTTCTCAGGAGTCACTACAACAGCAGCAGGTAGAAGGCTTGTCTCAAAAAGAAGCTAAACCCAAAGGGGTGCTGCTTCAGTATCACCTCCGCTCCACTTCCCAGCTCCCTGGCAAGGTTCTGACCGCTAAGCCTGAACAGGTATCCAATTCCTCCCAGGAGTCTCTGGAACACACTATGGAAGATGGTTCTATCTATGAGATGAGCGATGACCCCGATGTTTGGGTCAGGGGACCAGGACCATCCACAAAAGACGGAACACGGAAAGAAAGGGTCATGTCATTCGCCGTTATATCAGGAGGAAGAGGATTTCGCAGACTCAATGCGGCTGGCTCTTCCTCTTCTACTTCCTCTGGAGCCAATGAGACTACACTCATGGGGTGGCAGCTCCCACTGACGGTCTGAAACAATGACTAAAAGACACTGAATTATCCTCAGCAAGACAGGAAATTGAATAGAACAAAAGTCCTTCTAACCAGTTTTATCAGGACAACAGTCCACTTCATCATCTAGCTTCAACATCTACACCATTATAGCAAACATCTTAAATATATAGAACTTTCTGAGACATCGAAAAAGGAACACATTTCTAAATGTCAAAATGATTACATGTAATTATATGCCCGAGCTGCATGTTGTTCTTCTAGATGGAAACCAGAAGTTGATGTGAATATATTTAAAAGGGTTGTGACTCATCTAGTCTTTATGCATAATGAAAAAGTGTTGTTTCTGAATGTAGCACTGCAATGGATATATATCCAGGAGCTGTACAAAGCAAGAAGTAAATGTCAACATCTTTGAGTCATTCTATTTCAATTGTTACTCCCTTTCCTCCCATTTGTCCAGAATGTGAATGAGAGCAAAGGATTTTTCACTCGGCTTAGGTACTTAATATTAATGGTACTTATTTCACACTGTGTCACTTTGTTTAATAAAAAAGAAATAAATGTGTTTATGATAATTTATAAATCTGTATTTGTGTATTATTTATTTAAAATCTGATATTTAATTCAGGTCCTTTTTAATTCTCAAGCGGTGGCAAAAACCTTCTTTTATTTTTGAACACAGCAGCATGGGTTTGAGACGCAGTTGTTTGCAGCGTTAGCTCTGAAACTGTTTACGCCTTGCCCATTTTCAGCCTCTTATCTCTACAGGCAGCGCTCTCAATGAACATATCAGGAGACGCAGTGTGAAGCAGCTCACACAGTGGCTCTCGCATGCTTGCCGTGACTCAAAGTCAACGTGACAAGGAAACCAAATCATACTGTATACCTCTGAGATGGTGTGTCAAAGCTGATCTTAGATGTTCCAGTGCAACTGTCAGCCAGACATGATGTCTCCTGAAATTACAGCAGCGTAATAAGTAATGGCACTTGAATTTGGATTTAGTCAGACTGGTTTCTCTGATAATCCCTGCCTGGTGGTATTCTGGGTGAACTTTTATGTGAAGTGTTGGTTTATTCATCAGTACACTGATCATCCTGGGATTTGAAATTGGGTACAGAGCACATGTTGTACAATAAATAAATAAATAAATAAATAAATAAATAAGAAGTTCTGAACGATACAATTTCAGCTTTACAACATCAGAAATGTGGTACAAGAAGGAAGGAAGGAGCCATGCTAATCCTAAGGTGCTAAAATATAGCAATAAATAAATATTTCATGCTGGTTGGTGTCTTCTATTTGAAGATGTGTGTAGGGTCTGTTAGTGCCATGAGCAAAAAGACAGATTATTTATAGTGCAGCAGTAACTACAGCTTTTTTCCCTTTGTGTCAGGAAATCTCTTTTTTTTCCACATGCTTTCAGCTCAGCAGGACTTGCCAGAATGAAGCCAATCTGATTCCAAGCACTTGGTTTGCTTGCTTACACAAAACGAAGAAAAATGCTTTTTGTTCAGTTTATATTCATTCCGTGCATTTCACATCTATACGTGTTTATCATGACATACAAGAAAAATGAATTAATTGCTGTTCCTAGAGAGATGTACAAATCCCTTTGTAGTAATTAGATGTTGCAGCCAAGCACCAAATGTCATATTTCATTGACTATATTAAGGTTTATGACAGAAGAGCATCGGGTCTCAAAAAGCAATGACAATTTTTTTTGCCATTCAGATTCTATTAAGCCAGGAGTGCTTGGTGTTGGGAATGAACACTGACACACAAACTGCAAGACATTGAATGACTCTTTTTAAGTGACTCGGGTGAATCGATTGTCACGCAAGAATGAGTTGAAGGGTTTCTTTCAGCTGCACACAAAAGGCACACTGATAATATAGGGCCTATTTTGTTTCAATAATTAAATTAGAGTATCTAATAATTTTAGACACATAATAATTTGTACTCCTTGAATTTAGTTTTATTTTTAGGGACTTGCCCACCAAATTGTGTATAGGGCAAATTTGAATTCTCTGAATTCTCTGAATTTGATGCTTGGAGTGAAATGAATGGCCAAATCATTTCAATATTGTATCAGCTTTGTGCTCTATATTAATACTCTTTAACTGATGGTCTATAGTTAAAAACACATACTTAGTTTCAATTCCTGATGCAGGACTGAATGATTTGGTTACACATCCAGGATATATGTAAAGTATAATAAAATTAATTGTTGTATCCGAATGTAATATATGCTAATTCTGTCTAAATATAACCACAAATGCTTTATCAGAGTTTAAAAATTTTTTTTTTTGATACATTGATCACAGCTTAAAGAACAGCATCATTATTGATGTGAATATAACATAAATTTATGTTAAACTCATACTAAAAACCAACCTACTACCATAAGGTTGCCATCAGTTGATTGTAAGACCCTTTTGGGACACATTATAATCAATGATCCATCAAATTCCTCTAGGATTAGTCATAGCCCTGCTAAAAAAAAAAATCCAGATTAGTCTGACCAGCTACCAAAACACAGAGCAAGCTGGTTAAACTGGCAGATCATCTTTACCAGCTGGTAGTAGGAACAATTACTAAATTACCACGACTAGCACAGTTGTTTTTAAGTTGTTTGGCTATTAGATACGCTCACACATTTACTGATCAGTTTAGTCAATTGAAGTTGGACGTTGGAAAATATAGTCAACCAGCTTGAGCAGCTCAGACTGTGTTTTGACACTATATGTGTTTTATACATACACTGTATGAGAAAAAGTATGTGGACACCTGACTTTCACACCCATATGTGCTTGTTGAACTTCCTGTTCCAAAACCATGGCATTAATATGGAATTGGTCTCCTTTTCTCTTCTGGGAAGGGTTTCTACTAGATTTTCGGAACGTGGCTGGTTAGGAAATGAAGTTGGGTGAGTTGATGTCACAGAGTTTGTTCCAGTTCAGTCCAAAGATGTACAGTGAAGTTGAGGTCAGGGCTCTGAAGACCGCTGAAGATTTTCCATGTCTATATGGAGCTCACATTGTGCACAGGGGCACTGTCATGCTGGAACATGTTTGAGCCTCTTAGTTCCAGTGAAGGGAAATTTTAATGCTATAGAATGCAAAGACATTCTAGACAACTGTGTGCTTCCAACTTTGAGGTAACGATTTTGGGAACAACCACATATGGGTGTGATGGTCATGTGTCCACATACTTTTGACCATATTGTTTACACTTTTCAGCAGGGAGGTGACCGCTTAAACTATTAACACAATTTATATTGTGATATCAATCCATTTGGAAAACATAAAATGTCATACTAACAATTACAAAACATTACACAACTGACTAGAACTTACAGAAATCTGCAGTGTTTTCCATGACATTTCCCCCGCAAAAATGGCACTGCTGAAAAAAACCCCAATAGAAACCTTAATAGACTTTGTTATGGTCGTAATAGTTATAATGGGAATTGTATTGGTTTTAATGGAAAATGAAATAACCATGAAGGTCTTTACTGGTAATTTGTTGCCTTCTATTGGTGGCATATTATGTCTAGTGGATACTATTAAGGAAAATAATGGTAATGGTTTTAACGGTTAGCTGATGGTTTGTTATGGTGTTTGTAGTGGAAACCATTAGAATTTCTGTGATGGTTTCTATTGTTGGTTTCTTTTCAGCGGGGATCGTTCATAATACTTGGGGTATTGATTCAAAAGACTTCCAATGCTACAATGATTTAAACAACAATCCTAAGCCTAGATATGATTCATTTAAGTTTCTTTGTATCAGCTGCGGTGGTTCGATTCACTCCAACGGGTAGTTCAAAAGAATCGATTCATTCAAGTGACTCGTAATGCCCATCAATTGAATTCAGTGAAAGCTGTTTCTGCGCTAATCCCCACCCGATGCAGCCAGCAGCAGCTCCTATTCACACCAGATCCTCTGAAAGGAAGACAGAGAAACAGGAGCCAAATGAAAATGGATCATTTTAATGACTTGACCATCCAAAATAGCGCTACTTTAAAACGGGAGGAACGTGCACCATTAGAGGTGTGAATAAAATGGGAACATGATATTTGATGTTTAATTTATTCACACTACAAAAATGCAGATTGTGCTCACTTTATTCTTACTTGTGTGCTCTGACTTCATAGACTCAGTGATGGGTAAGTTTCTATAGTCTACTCTGTTTATGCTTGATTTTTTTTTTGTCGTTCATAAACAACGACACTTTATATATTGCACCAAATATTATATTATATTATATTATATTATATTATATTATATTATATTATATTATATTATATTATATTATATTATATTATTAAACTTGAAATTTGTTCTACTGAACATATAATGGGTTATCATTTTTTTTTTTACAGAGATCACATTAAAATGAAATAAGTGAAATAAAACAGTTAAATGACTTAAGGGGATTTTCATCTCTCGCATTCCTTCCATCTCCTGATTACAGAATCTATATTATGATGTTATTTGGCTATATAAATTACTATAGATTATTTTATTAAGACAAACTATATCTGGTAGATTTGAAATGCATTTTATTTGGCTATTGCCAGTTATATATCAGGCGAGTGAGACTTAAACTAATTACATTTACACATTAAGTCTGTATCTTTGGAACATGGTGCTGATGCTATAGTCCTTAATGGTCCTTTATGTTTTTGCTGCCTAACTGAGAACTGAGTCATATGCCAGATAATTTGATGAATGGGATTTTATATTTGAACCTGAGAGCAATGTAGACATGAAACTTTTAAAGATTATTTATGTCACTGAATGCCATTATTTCAGATTCTCTGGCCCATATTGTCAAGGTGTGTGTGTGTGTGTGTGTGTGTGTGTGTGTGTGTGTGTGTACGTGCGCGCGCGACAATGCTTGAACGACAGTTGTGATTATGCAGTAAATACAGTAGTCTGTGACAGCTTTCTAAAAAGCCTTACAGTAGCAGTAAGTCAGTGCTTGTCAGCTATGAAATGAACAGACATGTTCTTCAGCTGAATATACTGACTGTACACTATAAATCTACACTACCGACCAAACGTTTATAATTAGCACTAATTTCAATGTAAAAAAAAAAAAAAAACATAAATAAATAAATATGGATATGAAATAGGAATGAATAATATTTTCAAGAGGTACCTGACAGTAATATCTTAATGGCACAAAACATTGCTTGCCTAAATGAATGGAGAACTCATGTACACATGAGAAACTGTAATAGCAAAGAACTTTAATTCCTGTATAATACCAGGATAATATTTCTAAATAGCTAGCTTCTTGCTGTTGTTATGGTAACATAAGTGACCACTATTATTAAATTCAGATCCTCCTGATGCATGATTCATTGAATCACCTGGACATAATATGTTAGCGTCACCATAGGTCACTGCAAATCATAGAATGTATAGTTTATTTATAAGGGAAACCTACCACACTTAGTAGTTAGGTAATTACTGATTATAGCCTTCTATGCTGGAAATCAGTGGATGGGGTTCACCACAGAACCAGCCCTGAGATATTATCTAGGCCTAAGTGTTGGATTGAATATTCTCAGGACAGCAGTGACACTGATATGGTAGTGGACGGGTAATCTATTCGGTGCTGGTACAAGTGTATAAGGTGTACCATGTAGTTGGAATCCCTGAGTGTGTTGAGAATAGTCCACCAAACAATATTTTCCACCAAAAATATTTATGTAGTCAGAAACTGACAGTTATTTATAAAAGTGTGCCTGGAAAAAAAGGAGCTATGGTCTCTAACATATGTTTGTCTGCTAAAGTGAGCGTAATAAGAATACAGTGTTTAAACATTGACAGTGCTCCTAAGCTTGATAAACTCATACCAATACCACGTACAGCATGCTATCATGACAATGTCACTGCTGTTCTGAGAATGGTCCAACACCCATATAATATCTGGTCTGTGGTGGTCAGGTGGTGGTCAGAATCTAATAGACAGTTTAGGACGTGGCAAAAGGAAGGCTACATTAAGTCCCTCTGTACCTAAAACATTCAATTGTAGTATGTGCTGTAGTGAACCTGATGAGTGTAACTACAAGGTAGGTGGCAACTGAATGTATACATATACAAATGTAAGAAGACTTTCAGAATTAATTTACACCAACATTAGTAAGATGGTTAAAGCACGAATGTCAAGCATAATACTAAAAAAAGAAATCCGGCAGATAGAGGACATGCACTTCAGTTACTGTTCACATCAAAACATGTGAATGCAGGGAAAAATGTAATGTTAGTGAATTTGACTGTGCCATGGTTGTTGATGACAGATGGGTATTTTGGAAGCTGCTGATCTCCTGGGATTTTCATGCACAGTAGTCTCTAGAGTTTGCATGAATGGTAGAAAGGTTGTAAAAACCATAAATTGCCATTAACATGCAGTTCTGAAGACAGTCAGAGGTCAGAGGAGATCAGCCAGACTGGTTCTAGTTGACAGAAAGGCTATGGTAACTCAAATAACCACCATGAAGTGCAGAAATGTGTCTCAGAATTCACAACACTTGAAACTTTGAGGCTCCAAGAGCAGAAGGCCACATCATATTCAACCTGTGTCAGCCAGGAAATGGAGGTTAGAGTAGGCATATGTACAGAAACTAGACAGATGAAGAATAGAAAAATGTCAAAAACCTTCCCAGAAGAGAAAAAGAGACCGACTCCATATTAATGCCCATGGTTTTGGAACTGGATGTTCAACAAAGTACATATAGGTGTGATAGTACTTTTTATTACTATTTATTTCCCAACTTCCAAAGTGCCAAACAACTTCAAAATTGTGTTTGTAATGGTAATTGTTCCTGTCTACCAGGATGTACCAGCTGGCAAAGAAGGTCTGCCTTATGTACACAGAAACTAGACAGATGTAGAATGGAAAAAAACGTTGTCTGTTGTTTTTTTATTTGCCACAACATGCACAATAATGAGATGCTGATTATTTTTTGTTTCATGGCAGCTCTGGCTCTTGCTCTGTCTGGGCCACTCAAGGACATTCACAGAGTTGTCCTGTAGCCACTCCTTTGTTATCTTGGCTGTGTGCTTAGAGTTGTTGTCCTGTTGGAAGATAAACCTTCACTACAGTCTGAGGTCCAGAGCGCTCTGGAGCAGGTTTTCATCAAGGATGTCTCTGTACATTGCTGCATTCATCTTTCCCTCGATCCTGACTAGTCTCCCAGTTCCTGCCGGTGAAAAACATCTCCACAGCATGATTCTTCCACCACCATGCTTCACTGTAGGGATGGTATTGGGCAGGTGATGAGTGCTGCCTGGTTTCGTCCAGACATGACGCTTGCCATTCAGGCCAAAGAGCTCAATTTTTGTTCAATCTTTGGTCTGAGAGTCCTTCAGGTGCCTTTTGGCAAACTCCACGTTGGCTGTCATGTGCTTTTTACTGAGGACTGGCTTCCATCTGGCCTCTCTACCATACAAGAATGATTGGTGGAGTGCTGCAGAGATGGTTGTTCTTCTGGAAGGTTCTCCTCTCTCCACAGAGACATGCTGGAGCTCTGTCAGAGTGACCATCAGGTTTTCGGTCACCTCCCTGACTAAGGCCTATAGCTCCCCGATAGCTCATTTTGACTCCAATGGACTCCAATCAAGTTGTAGAAACATCTCAGGGAGGATCAGTGGAAACAGGATGCCCCTGAGCCCAATTTTGAGTGTCATGGCAAAGGCTGTGAATATTTATGTACATGTGATTTTTTTTGTTGTTTTTTATTTTTAATGAATTTGCAAAGATTTCAATCAAACTTCTTTCACATTGTCATTATGGGGTATTGTTTGTAGAATTCTGAGGAAAATAATTAATTTAATCCATTTTGGACTAAGGCTGTGACATGACAAAATGTGGGATGAGTGAAGCGCTGTGAATACTAAAGTACTTAAATATGCTGTGCAGGCTCAAGGATTAGGAAACAGTGCACTAAAGCATGCTTCAAGATACAGCTAATATCTATACATACAGTATGTGCTTTAAATGCATGTCCGCTGTCATTTCACAAGAGCTCGTTTTCATTTTGGCCTGGGAAAGCTGCAATTATGGGTCATTTCCTGAGGTAGATGCTTTGGTATTTTACATTATTAGGATTACAGGACCTTCTGGCCTCAGTCTCTCAAATGCATTTCGGGCAGCATACAGGAATACTTGGTTGATGGGAGAGGAGCTTATGGATTAGGGAGATGGGGAAAAATAATCTGTCCGCAAACGTCACAGTGGATGAGCCAATACAGAGGAAGTGGTAGATTTTGGAGGCCACTGTATTTGTGACAGAAAAGTACGGCATCATGCATGAATATCTTTTTGCCACACGGAGACTGTTTGAATGGTTTTGCACATGGTATTTGTGTCAACTGACTCGCTAATATTTTTGCATACATTATGAGATCCATTTTTTATCCGAGTGGAAGCTATCCTGCATTGCATTTTAATGGGGTCCATTTTTGCTAATCATATAAAAGTGCAAATGGGTTGTCAGCACTTGGTGCATGCCTCAGGTGAATCTAAAAATACAGTTCTTCTTATATGGGTTTGTTCCGTGTTTTAGAGAATTGTAGAAAACTATGTAGCAGCTCTGACAGTAGTCCTGGCTGTATTTAAAATAACACGGTTATATTAATGCATTCATTCTAATACATTATCATTTCTCTAGTAACAACACATTCACGGATATGTGCATAGTCGATGCTTCACATAAACCATTAAGGAGTTTTTTAAAGTATTGTTATTTATTGCCACAGTGTCATTTTCTATAAGGAGCCTAACATTTATGGTCTCCAGTGTCTTTCTAGCAGACAGTAAGTTTTCCATCACGAGAAATTCATCAGGATGGAGGATTTTGTGCTTTCCTGTCTCTTGGTAACATGTCAAGATGTGTGTGTTGTTTTTTGTCTTAACTTTGAGAGAGAGAGAGAGAGAGAGAGAGAGAGAGAAAGAGAGACAGAGAGAGAGATAGACAGGAGGAAGGGTGGTGAGTTAGTGTTTTATAGCTTCTATAACATAAGTGATAACAGGAAGGATCTCACAGCCATTCCGTTAAATTAAATGTAGCTATCAACAGATAAAAGTATGACTGATTCTTTAATAAATGTAAAATGTAATTGTTAGCAGATTGATGTTGTATAAGGGGTATAAAACACTATAACAGCATGCCCTGTCATGTTTTATTCCTTTTCCTTTTCCATTAAACATGATAATTACATGTGACCTTGTGGCACGCTGCAGAAGATCTTTGCAGACATAGGTTTTACATATACAGTAGTACTTGAACCTTTGAGGTTTGTGAAGCCTTTAGAACGTCCTAAAAAGTATTTAAAGAGAACCCAGTTCAAATGAGGCAAAAATATTATACTTGGTTATTTATTTATTATGGAAAATGACCCAATAGTTCATATCTGTGAGTAGTAAAATTATGGGAACCTTTGCTTTCAGTATCTGGTGTGACACGTATAGATTTATATTAAGAACGTGTTGAAATCATTCTCATGTTATGATCAGGAAGCTGTTGCAAGGTTACGATGGACATGCAGTTACATGCATAACACCAGCTGTGTTAACACGAGTTCATCATGAGTGGGAGAGACAACTCCGCGTGTGTTTACAATGAAATGGTAATCTCGTAGAGGATGTATTGTAAAAAAAAAAAAAAAGTTACATTTTGCTTAAAAGTGTTAATTATCCCAATGTATGGAGACTTTTGGACAGCCTGAATAGTTAAAATTCTCAACAAACCCAATTGACTAGAAAGTTTCTTAACACTCACATTAAAATGAGTCATTTCAGTGATAACCTGGAATTCATGTGTCCTATGAAACATTTATGATGAAACATTATTGATAACCAAAGGCATACAGTTTGCAATTATTTTACTCATTTTGTACTAGTAGATAAATATTAGCTTAGCAGCTGAACCATGCCTTCTGGATTCATACCACATAAAATATTTACTTCATCATTTAGTGGTAGGACCTCTTTCCTTGGCCTGCTCTTGGCTTCAGTATAAATTACTTTTCAGTATTTATTTTATCTTTCAGAATTTTTATTTTTTTTTTCATTTGTGGAATTGAGAAAGTCCAGCACAGTGGATAAATATTTAGTGGACATTAATTAGAACAGATGTTCTTAGAAGAGGAGTGTTTGTGGGGCTACAGTTTCAGTGTGTGATCTCTATTCTGTCCTGCAGGGTATTTGACAGTCAGTATCGAGCCTCTCCCGCCTGTAGTCATGGGAGATACAGTGACTTTGAAGTGCAATTTCAGGACTGATGGCAACCTGAGAGAAATCGTGTGGTTTCGGGTGAGTGAACTCAGAGCTTTCAGCCACCATCATTTATACTAGTTACTTAAAGTGGTAGTCATTTCATTTTTTTGCAGAAGTTGTACCGCTCCACTTCTGATACAGTGTGAGATGAATCACCTAAAATATGAAAATTATATTCAGGATTAAAAGATCCTGGTTCAGTGGTTCTAGGACAAGTCTTTTTTCATTTTCAGATCGTTTCTCAGGCATGCTGGGCCACAGCCTTGACAGATGAGTTTCTGTGTATGTGCATTCAATTTCAGGGCTGTAGCAGTTTGCCAGAAAGTGTTTTCCCTTTCATGATGTGATGACATTTTTTTTTTTATTAAAACGCTACTTCATTTGCAGAACACACAGCCGAATTAGTTTTGGTTTTATTAATTCAATCACAACTCTTTATCCATTTCAGCCAGTTATGTATTCAGTAATTAGTGGTGATTTTTTTTACTAGCTTCTTTATTTTATATTTGATATTATTTAGTGTGATGAAATGTGGGGGCGATGGCTTAGTGGTTAGCACGTTCGCCTCACACCTCCAGGGTCCGGGGTTCGAGTCCCGTCAGGGCCATGTGTGTGTGGAGTTTGCATGTTCTCCCCGTGTGTCGGGGGTTTCCTCCGGGTACTCCGGTTTCCTCCCCCAGTCCAAAGACATGCATGGTAGTCTGATTGGCATGTCTAAAGTGTCCATAGTGTATGAATGTGAGTGTGTATGTGATTGTGGTGTATGTGATTGTGCCCTGCGATGGACTGGCACCCTGTCCAGGGTGTACCCCGCCTTGTGCCCGATGCTCCCTGGGATAGGCTCCAGGTTCCCCCGTGACCCTGAAAAGGAGTAAGCGGTTGAAGATGGATGGATAGTGTGATGAAACTTTTCCCACACAGTTATACTGGCCTTCTGTTCTGAATACCAGTTTAATATTTTATAGGTTACAGAAGGTGGTAGCTCGAAGCAGAAAATCTTTACCTATGATGCCATGTACAATACCAATTTCTCTCACATGGAGGACTTTCGCAGAAGAGAAGATCTTGTTTACCAGTCAACTGTTAGGTAAAGATTGCATCCTGTCTCTTGCTTCCCTGTGAGAATCTGCCCTGTTTCTGTAACTGATATTTGAATGAGCTTGTCCTGTCTGGATTCAGGTTGCCTGAAGTACAGATGGAAGACAGCGGGCCTTATGAATGCCACGTGGGAATCTACGACAAGGCGTCCAGAGAGAAGGTGGTCTTAGCATCTGGAAGCATAACACTTGCTGTTATGTGTAGGTTTCACTCCTTACATAGTCCATTATTACATTTGTTATTGGTTTTTAGCTTTTATTATTGGCTATTATTAGTTTTTCTTTTATTTGCAGCCACCCACACATTTAGTAGAGCCTTAAGCAGCATATAATTGGTTCTCTCCTGTATATACACACTTCCCTTGAACATTTTGGCTTTGACTGTAATTTGGAATGAATCAACAAGATAAAACCTTTTGGTCAAATTGCTATGCAGGTCTGAATGTAGTGCTTGCATTTTATTTTTAAACCTTGCTTGTTATTTTCGCTGGTTTGAGTCTCTTGGGGAACTTGCAGGCTGTTAATCCCACTCTGCTTTCTTGTTTTGTTAATTGAGTGTGTAATTATTGAAAGATAAGCATGCTGTGACAAGCACAGTTTGATATGTTTAGAAACTCCCTCTTATAACTCATAAGTGAGAATTGCATATTCTTGCTAAATTATACTATATATCAATAGTTAGACACTTTAGCGCTATTTTAAAGTGTTCTTTAAGTGAATTAGCACATACACTCAGTGACGACTTCATTAGGAAACAAATTGCCTGGTCTTTTTTTAATCTTCAACTGAGTCTGTACCCACTGTAGCCTTAGATTCCTGTTCTTTGACTGACAAAAGTGGAACCCGATGTGGTCTTCTGCTGTTTTAGCCCAGCTTCCTCAAAGTTTGATGTGTCATGCCTTCTGAAATGCTTTTCTGTTCACTCTGTTTGTAAATAGTGGTTAGATGAGTTACCATACTCTTCCAGTCAGCTTGATCCAGTCTGGTCATTCTTCTCTGACCTCTCTCGTCAACAAGCTGTTTCCATCCTTGACTATTACATTTACATTTACCGGACGCTTTTATCCAAAGCGACTTACTAATGAGACACACTCATACACCAATGGTAGCAGAGCTTCCATGCAAGGTGCTAGCTTGCCATCGGGGGCAACTTAGGGTTCAGTGTCTTTCCCAAGGACACTTCGGCATGGGATCACCCGGGCCGGGATTCGAACCGCCAACCTCACGATTAGTGGATTAGTGGACAACCCGCTCTACCGACTGAGCCACAGCCGCCCCGACTATTAACTGAAGCTCTTTACTTGTGTCTGCATCATTGTATGCATTGTGATGCTGCTACATGATTGGCTGATAATTGCATGAGGATGTGTATAGGTGTTCCATATAAAATGGTGTTTGTATATTTGAATGGTGCAAATAACGATATAATGGTGTTGTCATAGCTTGCTTACATACAGTAATATCTTGATTAGTGATCTGATCAGTCTTTGGCTGTAATTAAGTCTGTAATTAAACAATTAGGCAGTAAACATGACTGCTTTTTCCCTTCTAAATTTCTCTAAAGTTTCACTGACCACTAGGATGTTCCATAGCTGTGTCATTACTCTGTTATAGCTAAACAAATAAACTTTTTTTTTTCTTCACTTTTTAGCACCTCCGAAATCCATCTCTGTAATTGCAGCTGACCAACCGTCGCGATTCAGTCACTATGAAGCTCAAAACTTCACACTCATATGCGTTGTGACGGGAGGAAAACCTGCTCCTGTGGTACGCCTCTGATTTATTTTTGACAGAAAATTATAACTCCTCAAACTCCACAAATGTCATTACTTAACAATTGTATATCCCATTGTAAATGTAAACTGTCCTTTAAGGACAATGCATTACCCAATGCATTATAGTTTATATCTGATATTCATCTTAGTTTTTAGTAATATAATATTATAGATAATATTATTAATTTAAAAAAAAAATACATTATCTACATTCACATACAATAAGGATTCTCCTGGTGGCATGTGTATGCATAATAATTTACAAAAGACTCATTATTTCATGCTCTTTTCACCAAAATAACCTAAATAGAATTTAGAAATTATGTAAAGTCAATATTAATGTTAAACATGATTTTAAAAAAAAACTTTCTTTAGTGAAACTATCCACCCTTTGGTCTGACATGGCATTCTGTAATTCCTTTCCATGTTGTTCCTCACATCAACTCATATTGTTAATTTTATGTTGTTGTTGTTGTTTTAAGTAAACCTTCTGATGATACACACCTGTTGGCATTGTTAACTGAACAGCATGTGATTAGGTCCTTGTTTTTAATTGGTCCAATACAGAAATGAATCTTGTCACTTAGCCATGGTGTGCAAGTTGCTGTAGAGTAGCGTCTGTTTGTTTTCATAGAATTTTCAGTGTACAATGTTTTGTTTGTTAGTTACACAGCATATATGAGTCTGCGCAGGAGTTTGCTGAGTTTTTTGTGATTGTTGCGGCCAAAAATGCTTAATTTTGCTGCATCTTTTTTCAAAATTTGCAATACAATTTTGCTTTTTTTTTGCAGAAAACTACTTGAAATGGTGAAATTGCAGTTGAACAAAATTGTTCCCTTTCAAAGGGAACTCCATGTTGCATTTAGCATAACACAATGGGGAGCGCCTTCGCGCACAACTGGCATCTGAAGCTTGTGTAACATCACGCCTATTTATAGGCCTGCCATGATCAGGTGACGTGGCAATTAAGCGCGTGGTGTGATATATATATATATATATATATATATATATATATATATATATATATATATATATATATATTATAGTATGTGTATGTATGTATGTATGTGTATGTATGTATGTGTATGTATGTATATGTGGCACCTGTGAACTGCACCATCAGCCATATTATCTTCAGCGAGACTGCATGTTGGTCATTTGTGTAATGAAAGAAAAAGGCACTTAATTTCTCCTCTATATTTTATCAAGAATTGCTCCTGTTTCATCATGGTGGGAGATGGACACGCTTTCTGTTTGAAGTGTTTTGGGGTGGAGCATGCCACAGTAGCCCTTGAGGGGTCTGACTGTGGACATTGTGAACGCTTTACAATTAGGTAGCTTTGCTCATGACTCGCTCTCTTCTCGGCCGAAGGGAGACGGGTTTCAAAGCCTTGCGGATCTGGGCCAGCCTCTGGAGAGGCAGCCAACAGGCTCAGATCCTGGGGATCTCATATGGATCTGGAAGAGGAGCCGGAGATGAGCACGGCTCTATCTCTTGCTCTGTCTTTCAGGTCCGACTCTCCGCCTGACTCCGAGGAGTCAGTAGGGGGTGCCATTGCACCAAAAACAGAGAGCAGCTATCAAGCATTTAAAGATCTGCTTGAGGTGATTACTAGAGCAGTTGAAAAGCCGAATATAGACTTGCCCGGGGAAGAGGAAGTAGCTTGTAGCAGGCTGGATGAGTGCTTCCTCTCCAGTGAAAATACGTATAAATCTCTCTCACACCGCAGAAAACTTCCCTTGTTTCCAGAAGTGCATAATATGAAAATATCACACTTCTGGGGAAAACCATACACTAACGGTGTTTATAACCCCACGATGTCTGATTACTCAGCCATCAAGGGGAGTGAGCAGAATGGCTATTTAGCTATGCTGAAGGTGGAGGAGGCACTTGCAAGCCACCTTTTCTCCAACTACAGCAGGTAATTTAGGGGGGCCGGCTTTTCCTTCCAAGACATGTAAGGCCACTTTGGTGTTGGTTAGCAAAGCTAACTTGCTTGTGGGCCACTGCATACAATGACAAGGTTGCAGGCCTACCAAGCTGACCTGCTGGGTGAGCTTGACACTGGGGAGGGAATTGTCAGGGGGACTGGGCGGCCACAGCCCATAAAGAATGCTCATAAATGCCAAGCAGGTAAGGAAGGAGCGGTCCTGATGGACCATAGAGGGACGTATCAGGGAACATGAGATTGTTAGGGAAAATAGCCCTCAGTGCTACTGTAGGGCCTCCCCTAGCCATGGCTGTCCCAAGTTTTCAGCCTTCTCTGGTCGGCGAGCTGTCACAGGGCAATGAATATCTCGTTCTTTCCCTCCAACAGAATGTGGAAAAGCTAACATCACTGAAAGACCATCTGGCAGCATGAAAATTACTGCCAAATGTGTCTCCATGGGTTCTGTCTACCATAGAAAAGGGTTATCGGGTCCAGTTCAGAGCTCGACCCCCCCTCGGTTCAGAGGTGTGCTCACCACAGTAGTCAGCACAGAGCAGAGTCCAACAGTAGCACAGGAAGTATGATCCCTCTTGGACAAAGGGGGACAATAAATGGTAAATGGCGCACTTATATAGCGCTTTTATCCAAAGCGCTTTACACTGTGTCTCATTCACCCATTCACACACCAATGGTAGCAGAGCTGCTAACTTGCCATCGGGGGCAACTTGGGGTTCAGTGTCTTTCCCAAGGACACTTCGGCATGTGGAGTCATCGAACCGCCAACCCTACGATTAGTGGATTAGTGGACAACCGGCTCTACCAACTGAGCCACAGCCGCCCAATGGAACAATAGAACCATAGAACATGTGCCCTGTTCCCTAAAAGAGGGACGTTTTTACAGCTATTATTTCCTGGTCTGCAATAAAGATGGGAGTATGCGGCCAATTTTAGATCTGCCTCATCTGAAGCGTACTCTTTGGACATACAGGTTCAAAATGCTGACGCTCAAACTTATCGTACCACAGATTCAGTTCGAGGACTGGATTGTGACAATAGACCTGAAAGATTCATATTTCCCCATAGGAATATCGCTACTGTTATGCTTAACGCAATGTGGAGTTCCCTTTGAAAAGGAACGTCTGGGTTACGCATGTAACCCTGTTCCCTGAGAAGGGAACGAGACATTGCATAGCTTTGTCATACCAGGGCAGGTCTGTGAATTGTGTCTTCGCTTCAGATAATAGAGGCTGATGGCGCTGTTCACAGGTGCCATGATTATATTGAGCTTAAATGCCACGTCACCTGATCACGGCAGGTCTATAAATAGGCATGATGTTACACAAGCTTCAGATGCCGGGCACGTGCAAGGGCACTCCCCATAGTGTTATGCTAAACGCAACGTCGCGTTCCCTTCTCAGGGAACAGTGTTACATGCGTAACCCAGATGCTTTGCACGGACTTTCACAGTGATGTTTGTTGGTAAATGAGACTTTTAGCTGTACTCATGTTCGACGCAGGTGAATCGAAGAGGGCTTTGGCTGAACATGCGTAGTGATGATGTCACATGATGTGTCTTGGTCCAAATCTGCAGAACATTTGTGGCAATTTTGAAAAACTGCAAGCTCCTCTGAATATTGTCGGGTTTGCTTGGTTTTGTGTTGATTTCAGCGATGGCAAAATCCTAGAGGGACTGATGAATTCAATGACCTTTGTCAACAGTTTCATGTTTTCACACCCTGCCCTTGCTGTCTGTCGTCTATCAGGTGCACTTTAAGAGAGATGGGGAGTTGATCGAGGTACTTCCCTCAGCCCCGCCATCAGAGGTAGCTCGGAAGAGAGGCTTGCACTCGGCCAAACGCAGCAGGCCATTGATTAGCCGAGAGCTCGATGACACCAAGCACCAGAAGTCCCTTTCTCACCTGGAGCCAGATATCGAGCCGCTGAGGTTGGACAGGGCTCGTCATCGCCACAGCCTCACTTCAGGAGCTCTGGGTCAGGGGAGTGCCAGTCCCACTACCGAGGTCATCCCAGAGACAGTGGTGAGCAGAGAATTTCCACGCTGGGTTCTCAGCTCCAGCCCACTCTACTACTTTAACCACACACGGACCGAGCTCATCGAAGGCACCATGCAGGTACAGGCTATGCTCACCTGGCACCTGAATCCACAGCTCGATAATGAGGCACTGTTTAGCTGCGAGGTCAAGCACCCAGCTCTCTCCATGCCCATGCAAGCCGAAGTCACGCTCTGTAAGTATGATGTCACACTAACCAAAATAAAAAGAATGATATATCATGTCAAACCTGCAGGAAATATGTAAATCTGAGCGTTATATCAGTATAAATACCGACAGCATTTGAAAGACGATCAATTGCAAAAGTTCACATACTGTATCACGGTGCGGATTTCTTCCAGCACTAGTGGCGCTTTCGTGTGTGCTTGTTTCCAAGAACTAATAGCAAAGCCATTACCTTGTGACTGCAACCATGACTTCATATGAGTAGCTGATAAAAGGCTGGCACTATGAAATCTGTTACTCTCTTTACAAATCTTTTTATTTTTTAAAGAAAACATTTTTCCATTTCCTTAACCATATAATCGGATCCTTTTCCTTATATTTAGCTTAATTTAATATCACCTTATTTGAACTTGTAAAAAGGTAACTCGATATGAAGAGACATTGTATTGACTTGTACATATGAGTATATCCAACCAGGATGTTGTCACTTTTTGATCTTTATATTAAGCTGCTCCAAAGGGACCAAAACTCGCCATGACTCCCAGCAGAGTAAAAGTGGGAGACACTGTGCGCATCACTGTGGAGGGATTCGAAGTGGGAATAAAAGGGGTAAGATCACAAGACATGTCCTTCACTTATAGTAAGTATATCTTGGAAAAGTCAATCTTTCTGCCGAAATGTGAACATTAATACAAGTTCCACATAACCCAATTTCAAGAGACCAAACTCAATGCAACTTCCAGCAGCAGTGCTGTTTCCTGAAATAATTCATTGATTATTACTGCTAATGTATGTGTTTTCCCTTTCGCTTCATATCTACAATTGACAATGAGAAGTTTTCCTTTGTAATGTAAGTAGTAACTGTTCTGTAACCATAGTATCTTAGTAACTGGTAAACGAAAAATTGTGTGTATATATATATATATATATATATATATATATATACATACATATACATACAGTACTGTGGAAAAAAATCTAAGGGACGCTATTTTAAAAAAAAAATCATAGTACATAGCACAAACTTTGTTATAGATTTTTGTTTTAATTCTACATTGGGAACAGTGGCTAGCACGGTTTGGGGGTTTGATTCTCGCCTCTAGTACGGGTTGGGGGTTGATTCTCGTCTCTGCACTGTGTGCGTGGAGTTTGCATGATCATCCTGTGCTTAGTGGGTTTCCTCCGGGTACTCTGGTTTCCTCCCTCCAGTCCAAAGACATGCATTGTAGGCTGAGTGGCTTTCCAAATGTCCATAGTGTGTGTGATTGTGGTTGTGCCCTGTGATGAGTTGGCACAACGTCCTGGGAGTCCTCATGCCACGAGTTCCCTGGGATAGGATCCAGGCTCCCCTGTGGACCGGTAGAGGATAAGTGGTACAGAAAATGGAGGGATGGACTTCCACATTATCAAGAAAAAAAACAGTTCCAAAATATTAGTTTTGTATGCCGGTAAAGAAAGCAAAATATTACGTAAGACAAATAACATACGTACGAAAAAAGCATAATGAAGGCTGCTGGATTTTTGCTGACAGTCAAAGTCTCCAGAAGAACTGTGTCTGGTTCTGTAAGATGCTCAATAAACCTTACCAGCTAAGTTCCTTATACTGTAAAACTGCACAAATTGCAGCCGAGACTGCTAAAGGTCGTCAAACTTTGTTTCATTTATTACTGTTTACTGCTCGTTATAGTATTTTGTAAATGTAAACATGAGGGCTTCCTGATAGCAAATGAGAACTGGCATATATTTACCACTTCATCTAACACACAAACAGCCATGGAATGATGGTAATGAACTCTGAACACAAAAACACAGCCACAACTCAGCCTTGACATGATTGTGTTTCAGTGCAGAGCTTTCACCTCATCCCAAAGCTGAAATTGAAAATGTGAAATGCCTGCATTTAGACCATTTTTGGCTCTGATTCCAAAAGCCATTAAAATCCAGATTTATTTTACAACCGTTGTTTCAGATATGAACTTTGTATAAATACAGAGTGATGCTAGATTTTGTAGTCGGTTTTTAGCTATATTTTTCAATACATTTGCAGAAAAATGACAAATCCAGTGTCAAGTTTCTTTCATACTCAAGCGTTCAAGTATGTTGCAACCTTGCATTCCACTAGCACAAAAATCATGGTATTAAAACATTATTTTACAAAAAGGTTGTAAACATAAATTGGGGTTTTAATGTTATTTGGAATCTGAGTTAAAAAAAAAAAACCCTTCTAAACCCATTGCATAAGTCCCTGTTAACAGCTAATATTCCTTTGTACATTCCAGCTTTATCCTAGTCTCACTGTTTTTTTAATGTATATCATGGAGCAAAAAAAAAAAAAAAAAAAAAAAAAGAGTCTAGGATAAATTATGAGACTAGGATAAAGCTGGAATATATAAAAGTATTTTTGTATGTTTACAGGGTCTTATGCGATAGGTTGGGATGTTTTTTGGCTCATATTCTAAATGTCATGAAAAGTAAATAAATAAACATAAAAGTTGTAAATATCAGACTCGGTGTGCCAGAATGCAAGAGCTGCGACATAAATCAAAAAACCTTGACATTTTGATACGTCAACTTGATATGACATTTTACTGCAAATGTATGAAACATCGAATACAAAAGCTAACATCACTCTGTATTATACAAAGCTCAAAAACTAGCCTGGTGCAAAAAAATAAAAAATCTACAAAGTATGAAATTATGATAAAGCTAGAATATACAAGGGCGCACGGTGGCTTAGTGGTTAGCACGTTCGCCTCACACCTCCAGGGTCGGGGGTTTGATTCCCACCGTGGCCTTGTGTGTGTGGAGTTTGCATGTTCTCTCCGTGTGTCGGGGGTTTCCTCCGGGTACTCCGGTTTCCTCCCCCAGTCCAAAGACATGCATGGTAAGCTGATTGGCGTGTCTAAAGTGTCCGTAGTGTATGAATGGGTGTGTGAGTGTGTATGTGATTGTGCCCTGTGATGGACTGGCACCCTGTCCAGGGTGTACCCCGCCTTGTGCCCGATGCTCCCTGGGATAGACTCCAGGTTTTCCCCGAGACCCTGAAGAAAGGATAAGTGGTATAGAAGATGGATGTATAGAATATACAAAAGTGTGTTAGCTGTTGATTGGGACTGATGTGATGGGCTCAAATGTTTTTGGCTCAGATTCCAAATGTCATTAACTTTTAAATACAATTGTTTACATTAAGGCTAGTTTTGGACTGACTATGTGGTATATTTGTCATGGATTGATTTGTAGAGGTTGACAGATTGACTGGATTTGCAGAGTAATCTGCAGCGATTTCTGGAACTATCGGTTATCTGCACAAATCAACACTGAGCGGCTGAGAAAGATCCGCTGTCATATACAGTACGAGAACGGCCTACACAGGCGAAATAAAAACAATCCCTGACAAATTTTGCTTAGCAATATATTACTTTGTGTGTTATGTTTTCATTCAGTATTCAATTTTAATCAGTTGATTAATCGGTTCTCGGCAAGTAATGCCCAACTTAGCTATTACCATTTGTAAAATTCACTACTGGATGGCCGTTAGTACATAATTAGCTCTTATGAACCTAAACTTCTTGTATGATGTATATTTCTGTTTGTATATGGTACAGAATGAGGTATTTCCAGAGCCCCTGTTCACATGGAAACGTGTTGGTGGGCTACTGCTGGATGGCAGTGATGAGAAGGAAGGCAAGGTTCTGGTTCTTGAGAGAGTACCTGCAGAGCTCAATGGCACCATGTACCGCTGCACTGCTGAGAATCCGCTGGGTTCTATCAACACACACACACGTCTCATAGTGTATGGTTAGTATAAGACATACACACTCACACACACACACACACACACACATGCACACAAACACTCCCATACTGTTGAGTCAGAATCAAAAATCATCATTACCAAAACACACACCTTATAGTCTCAGTGAATAACTCAGCATCTAGTTCTAGTACACTGATACATAACTAAGATATATGGCGCATACTGTGTCTTGTGCATGCCTGGTGTATTTGGCTTTGGATATTAAAAAATGAATTTGGACAACACCTATAACGCTCCACTCAGAATTGTGTTTCACACCTTGATTTTCTTTTTTGTTTGAATAGAGAATCCAAGAATAAAGAAGGAGACACTACACTTAAATGGTAAGGCATATGGTGAAGCTATTAACCTAATATTTAAGCAATACTGGATAAAATTGCATTAGATGCTATTGTGGGATCGAACACAGTGTTTAAACAGTGTTATCTCTTCATGACTGTGTTCTGGCCTGTAGTTGCTGACTCAACTGGACTTGTACCTGGACCCACCCTCGCCATACTGCTGCTGTCACTGATTCTGGAGTTTACATGATCAAACACAGACGAGACTCATATCTTTCCTCTTCTGGACATCTTCTGCTCACCTAAAAGACTTAATAGAGACTATCTGAGCCACGGTCCTGCTCCTGAATGAAAAACTGTGCATGTGAGCTACAGTGTATGAAAGTGCATAATTACCACACGCTTTCCATCTAGACCATTATGAAATGGACTTGACATCAGTGTCACCTGCAAGACCTGACCTGTAGATGGCAGTAGAGACTTCTAGACACACATATGACAAGTTTGGTCAGTTCTGTTATGTCTTAGAGAAGTTGATTGTACTCTTATTATAAAGGGGGGTTCGCTGGATCATTTAATAGCTAAAGCGTGTGAATAAGGAAGACACCGTGTTGGAGGGGTTTACAAAGAACCTTTACAGGTTTCCCTATATTCTAAAAAATGATAGATTTAACCTTTCAAGTGTGTAGTAAAACCACCCTGCTATTGTCTCTCACACTGTTTTCTTCACAATAGTCTAACCTTGTAAAAAAAAATAATAATAATGAATAACACGCACACACACACACACACACACACACACTTTTCCCTGGGGAAGGGGACTCTCTCTTCTCCAACAAGAGTTCTCAAATGTTTTACACCCTGGGATCCTTTAACTATATATAAATAATGCTCTTTCTCGGATCTAATAATAAATTCCACTGACCCCCTTGGCAAACATTTATTTCATGAACATAATCCAACTATTCAAATGTTAGAACACAGAACTTTTTATTCTCAAACTTTCCACTGACAGAACACATTATTTCACATCAGTTCACATTCTTTGTTATTCACAGGTGACTTGTTTTTGAGCTTTGGATTAAACCCGTTAATTTTATGTGACCAGTAAAACCAGTTAATATTGATAAGAACTCAGTAATAAATATAACTTTAATAAGAGTGGGTTGTCCTTTCCACTACTACTGTATAACAGATTTTTTTTTTTAAAGTCACTGGTTATGCTTTATGGACCCCACTTTGAGAACCACTGATCTACATAGAAGATATTTAAGAGATATTTGTGGAACCTGAAGAGCTCTAGGTAGCACTGTAGTGCAGTGGATAGCGATGCTGCCTAATAGCTCCAGGGTGGAGTTTCTGTGCATATTCTCCATGTGTCCTCATGAGTTTCCTCCCTCTTCCCAAAGACATGCCAGTACTGCTATGCTCCATTACCCCTAGGTGTGAATGAGCGTGTGACTCTTCCTATGATTCATTCTCATTCTCTCTCTCTCTCTCTCTCTCTCTCTCTCTCTCGGGTCATGTGATAAACTGATGTGCCATCCAGGATGTGTTCCCAGTAAAGCCGTTACTGATGATGAATGAATGACTGAAGAGCCTTTAGTGTGCTAGATGGAACCATTACTTATTTAGCACAAGCCCCTAGAAACAAAACTCAATGATAGAAAACATTATTCAGTTGCATTTCTGGGAGAACCCTTAAAGGTTATATGTAGAACTCTACAGCAGATTTCCCATCTGAAGTCGTTCTCTACACTCTTAAAAATAAAGGCTCCAATTAGAATGAAAAAAGAGGTTTTCAGTCTGATGCCATCGGAGAACCAATTTAAGTCGCACAAAAAACACAGAAATAATTATTCACGACAGTGCCACAAGTAACCATACTATCATCCATCCATCCATCCATCTTCTACCACTTACTCCTTTATCAGGGTCATGGGGAACCTGGAGTCTATCCCAGGAAGCATGGGGCACAAGCCGGGGTTCACCCTGGACAGAATGCCAGTCCATCACAGGGCACAATCACACACACACTCACACACACATTCATACACTACGGACAGTTTAGAAACGCCAATCAGCCTAACATGCATGTCTTTGGACTGGGGGAGGAAACCGGAGTACCCGGAGGAAACCCCCGACACACGGGGAGAACATTTAAACTCCGTACACACATGGCCCTGGCGGGACTCGAACCCCGGACCCTGGAGTTGTGAGGCGAACGTGCTAACCACTAAACCACCGTGCGCCCCCCATACTATCATAAGTTCTCTTAAAAAAAAAAAAAAAAAAAAACCCTTAGTAAGTGTTTTAAGGAACCAAAGCAAGGTTCTAAGGAGAACCTTTTCCAGTCCAGCAGAGAACCTTATAGGGTTCACCTTCACCTGTGAATGCATGATACCTTGAAGAACCAATACAGTTGTCTGAAGAACCTATAATGAAACATAAACGATTTCTTTCATCTCCAAAGATAGTTCTTGCCATGAAGAAGGTTCTATGCAGAACCTCTGGTGCTTTAGGCTATTAGAACCATTATTTTAAGAACGCAGAGGAATTCTTTCAGGAAGAACTTTTAAATGGCTCTTATTTATGCGTCTGTGTGGTTGCAGCCTATAATAAAGCACGACATATAGCTTAGAGGAGCTACTTCTAAAGAACTGAAAGTTTGAGATGAGGAAGAAAAAAAATAAAATCAAAAGCTTTTAAATCATCAACATCTCAAATGTTTGTATTTGAAGCTGCATTTACGTGTATTTGAAGGACTTAATGCAGGTAAACAAATAAACAACCCAGTAAATAAATGCTTTCACATCACTTTCCATTGGTGTTCAATTTCCAGAACCGTGTGTAAAATAAAGATGATCGCTGTGTGTGTGTGTGTGTGTG